>VSMD01013134.1:0-37962 GCA_008750895.1 Mirza zaza | reverse complement strand
CTGTCATCAGCGTTTCTCATGAGACCCTGGTGGAGCTCACAGCACAGAGCTTAGGACACTGATCCACAGTGGGTCTTTAAGACTGTTGCACTTTTACCTGGTCGAACAGCCTTCTGTCTGTCATCAGCGTTTCTCATGAGACCCTGGTGGAGCTCACAGCACAGAGCTTAGGACACTGATCCACAGTGGGTCTTTAAGACTGTTGCACTTTTACCTGGTCGAACAGCCTTCTGTCTGTCATCAGCGTTTCTCATGAGACCCTGGTGGAGCTCACAGCACAGAGCTTAGGACACTGATCCACAGTGGGTCTTTAAGACTGTTGCACTTTTACCTGGTCGAACAGCCTTCTGTCTGTCATCAGCGTTTCTCATGAGACCCTGGTGGAGCTCACAGCACAGAGCTTAGGACACTGATCCACAGTGGGTCTTTAAGACTGTTGCACTTTTACCTGGTCGAACAGCCTTCTGTCTGTCATCAGCGTTTCTCATGAGACCCTGGTGGAGCTCACAGCACAGAGCTTAGGACACTGATCCACAGTGGGTCTTTAAGACTGTTGCACTTTTACCTGGTCGCTCTTTTTATTTTTTATTAACAGATTTATTGAAGTATAATTGATACACAAACATGCATATATTTACTGAATATAGTATAACGAGTTTGGACATATGCATACACCCATGAAACCATCACCACACTCAATGTAATAAACAGATCCATCACCTCCAAAGTTGCCTTGTGCCCCTTTGTTTTTGTTCTAACCTGATTGCTTAAGGGTCTCACCCTTAAGTGGAGCCCACCTCTTCCACTTCCTCCTGTGTTCTGCCAAAGGTAAGAGACTGTTTACCTGTCTGTCCAATTTATTAACAGTTTACTTTCTCGACTTATGATCTCAGTTTTCTGATGGGCTCAAACAAAATTTATAATTTTGTATATTATCTGTTGTTTTCTTGCTGCTAGAATGAGAGCAGGAAATGACATGCTTGAAGTAAGAAATGAAATGCTGCTAGAATGACAGCTTCTGTTTTCTTCTAGATTCTTTAGTTTTTACATTTAGGTCTATTATCCATCTTGAATTAATTTTTATATATTATGTGAATTAGAGGTTGGGGTACATTTTTTTCTGTATAGATACTCATTTGTTAAAAATATTTTCCATTTGTTAAACATTTTTTCTTTTCCCATTGAATTGCTTTGGTTACTTCATCAAAAATCAATTGATTTATTAAGTGTGGGCCTATGAATTCAATGCAATTTCAATCATAACCATAACAGTTCTTATTAGAGAAACTGGCAAACTTATTCTAAACTTTTATGAAAATGTAAAAGCTTCCAGAATAGCCAACATAGTTTGAAAATGTGGAGCAAAATTGGAAGGCTTATACTATGTGACTTCAAGATTTATTATAGGTACAGTAGTGATACAGGTACAAAGATAAAAAATTAGCTAAATGGAACAGAAGATAGTTCTATATGTACACAGTATCGTGGATTTTGGAATCCTCTTTTCTAATGGAGTCACTTAAAGTTTTTCTTCTGTCATGAGAATATTTTCTACTTTGGGAATTTGTACAATATCATAGTGTTTATGATTTTGACATTATTTTAATTTTTAATCATACAAATTACAATTCAAAGTTATTTCTGATGGTATCTAACTGATATTATGTATACAAATGTTTCTGTAGCATTTATGTGTTTAGGGTGGAGGAAAAAAGCTGATTTGTCGCAGTTGGCCTCGGAAGTAATCTCTGCAGAAGTTGACTTCTTTGAGAATATGACTACCTAGATTACTCTGAGGCATTTTGAGATCCTATTTCCTATCAAACACTTTAGTCATGCCTTATTATCATTACTGCTTTAGTAAATATTGGTCCCAATTCAGAAGAACTCTTGAAATTCTTTCAAAGCATTGGCAGTTGTTAAGTAGCTTTGCAGATACACACTGCCTATAAAAAATGTTGCCATTGTCAGGAGGACATAGTACACAGTAAATATAAATACATGTGCTGTGGCTATTTAGAATAATTTTTATGGATCTTGTAAGCAACATAATACCAAGACAAAAATGAAAAAAATTAAAAGTTTATAATCTCACTCATGAAAATAGCAGTTTTAATTTTTCTACACTTCTTTTATTTCTCAAATGATGTAGATTCTTGGGAATTGTCATCTTCTGTCACTGAGTGTAAAGCCATCAGGAAAATAATGGTGTGGCTGCTGTTGCAAAGTAATTACTTAGATACAGAAAACAGATGCCACCAATTCTGAAGAACTTTCATATTATTGGCTTGTTTGCTGTTTCAACAACTTATGAATGTGTCAGTTTTCAGTATTTAACATTTAGCTCAGGCTCAAGGGCTGCTGGTCATTGCTTAACAAAATTGCATTTTTAAAATGCAAAATAGGCTTTTAAGAAAAAAGTTAAACTAATTTATATCATGCTAATGTGGAAGATGTTGAAGAACTGAAATTTTCAGTGACCTTAGCAAGACCTTAGCCCTAACTTCTTCTCCCTGCCCCTCTTGGTAAACCCCAAGTGACCAACCAGTGGCTGCAAAACCAAATTCCCTGTCTGCCTGTCTCTGTGTGCTGTCTCCTGACTAACACAACCTCAGTTTCCCCTTATCTCACAAGAACAGTGAACAATTCTCAGAACAAAACTGAACTCTGACTAACCTTCTTCAATCTAGCCCATAAAATCTTCAAGCCTCCTGTACTCCACAGCTGTTATAATGTTGCAATATTTTTAAGAAAAGCTTAAGTGAATGGCTTTTGGTCCCTTCTTTGTTGTTTTTGTCCTTCCACACTACTGATGCACAGTGGGTGCTGCTCCTGCCTCTGCCATGGGAGAAGGAACCTTCCCGGAAGTCTTGTCCTGATGTGCCACAGAGGGGACAGGGAGCAGAGAGCAGGGGCCTCAGCTTCTTTTGAGTCCCTGACCACTTCAGAGCCTGAGGATACCTACCTCCTCTTCCCCAGGAAAATGCGCGTGCCAACATGCTCAGACACATGCACGCGTGCGCGCACACACACACATGCTGGCCTGGACTCCACAGGTATGAACCTTCCCCACGTATTTCCCAGATTAATATCCCTGATTTAGAGCTGTAACTGATACACATGGAAATAAAGATACGATAGATCTGAGGAGAAGGTTTTCAAAGACCTGTGAGTTTATCTCATTAAGAGGCTAAAAGTGATGATTTTCAGAGAATTAAATCTTGACTGCCTTTCAGTTATAGTGGGAAGTAGTTACTAAAAATACTGCATATTCCCAGTATTTCTGAAATTGTTCAAATGTCTTTCTAAACGTCCATATTTGTTCTTCTTTGGATTTTGGCATTGAAAGCTGCTTTACAAATGTGTAATATGTACTACCCCAGAACAATCACCCTCGGCTGTTCCTCCACCATCGGTCCCATGGGTGGGCGGCAGGTTAGTTAATGGCCACCTGGCAAGGCCCGGATGAAGGTTAGGAGATAGGGCCAGTCTTTTTCTTGGGGAGACTGATGGTTTGAGGAAGGAAATTGGCAAGTTGGAAGTGCAGAAAAGACAGACATGGCAAGAAAGATCCAGAGCCTCATCATTGCATTAGAGACGCGGCGTCCAGAGAGAGGGTGAAACATTGACCTCACAGGAAGTGGAAACAGCCGGGGGGAATGCCCAGGTGACTCTTGTGTGTCATTTTCCCATGTAATCCCTACCTGACTCTCGGAGCATGAGACGAGCCTGAAGGTGCAAACTTTCCTTGCAGAGAAGAATTTCCTTTGGCCTCACCATATTAATCCTTTCAAGAAACAGTGTTCAAACAGTTCTGGCTTTCCCTCAAAACCTCAGCAAGACAACAGCAGTTTTATCTCACTGTCCTAAATGGATCTGATGGGGCAGAATGCTTGTTTTCTGTGTGGAGCTAATTGATTAGATTCAGGAAGTCTTGGAGAAATATTCTCTGTGGAATGAATAGTGCCTCTTACCCTTAGATTTTATTTACGAGTAGACTCCGATTTCATATGAATAGCAGTGAGAGGAAAAGTACATGAATAATCTAGAAACAGTTTGGTAGAAGAAACAAAGACATTGGGGTTCTGAGATGTCTTCACAAAGGTGTGTCCGGGGGAGGTGTCTCCTTTGTGCAGATGATGTGGGGCCACCGGGCTCTTCCTATGGCTTTTGCTCTTATCGACACAAACAATAAATGCAGCAAACTTTTAGTGGGTGATTCAAACCTTCGCTTTTTGGTGGAGTATTACCAGATGTGGCTCTGCTCAAGGCACTTCTGCAAGTTGGGTCCACCCACCACATGACTTATGAGACTTGTCCTTCCAAGTGGGCGGGAGTCCATGCAGACATAAAATGCTTATATCAAAAAAGCATGTTTTACCTTCCATCTTTTTACATTTTAGGATTAATGAATGGCGGAAGTTTGAACGAGTAAGGGCTAGTAAGCATTTGCGATTTTGTGAAGCTGGCACATCAGATTTTCAGTTTTACGGTTTTTAGAGAAAGTCATCCAACAGAGAGTGGAAGCTGTCATTTTGAGTCCCGTAGCCAGGAATGTGGTTTCTGGTCATTCGTGATATGTCTGATCACGCTTTTATTTCTAACACATTATTATAAAAAGTTTAAAACATAAAGAAAAGTTGAAGGAATTTTATTGTGAACATGCACCACTGAGATTCTGCAGTTTACAGTTTTCTTTACTTGCTTGATCACATATCTACACATCTACTATCCATGTATTCATCTACCAATGCGCCTTGTTTTTTTTGTGATGCATTTCAAAGTAAAGACACCAGTACACTTCCTCCCAAATACTTAAGCAGCATGTCATAAACTACAGTTAAATATTTGTTTATACTTCTTTTGTTTTCTTTTGAGGTACAATTTACATACAGTACATAAATTTGTTTGACACAAACTTCTCTCGAGATACAGGACATTACTATCGCACCAGAAAGTTCTTCCCTATTCCTTCCAAGAGAAACCTCTTTCTTAACCTCAAGAGATAGTCAAAGATCTTTTTCTTTTTTTTTTAATCATAGTGTAGTGTTGCCTGTTTTAGAATGTCTCATAAATGGAAAATAGAATATGTACTCTTTCTGTCTGTCTTTTATTCAGTGTAGTGTTTTGGAGATTCATCCATTGTTGTCCTCACAGTTCTATATCAGTAGTTGGCTCCTGTTTATTACTTAATAGCATTCCATTATGAATATACCATCGTTTGTGTCTCCATTCACCTCTTCATTGACACCCGGACTGTTGCCAGTTGTGGACTATTACAAATAAAGCAGATATAATCATTCATGTTTAAGGCTTTTTATGGATATATATTTTCATTTCTCTTGGGTAAATAACTAGGAATGGGAATACTAAGTCATAATGTAGGTGTATGTTTACTTTTGTAAGAAACTTCCAGAAGTTTTCTGAAAGTGGTTGCCCCTTCTTATTCTCCCACCAAAAAATGTCTGAGAGTCCTGGTTGCTCCAAACTCTTGCCAACACTTAGTGTTGTCAGTCTGTTTAATTTTAGCTAAATTTCTTGTGGGCGTGTGGTGGTATCTCACTGAAGTTTTGATTTACCCTTCTCTGGTGACTTTAATGATGTTAAGTCCTTTATCCTATGCTTATAGGCTTTCCACATATATTTTCTTTTGAGAAGTATTTGTTTAAGTCTTTTGCCTAATTTTGAGTTGTTTATCTTTTTATTATAAAATTTTAGGAATTACTTTATATATTCTTATAACAGTTCCTTATCAGATATAAGGTTTTCAAACATTTTCCACTCAGCCCATGTCTCCTATATTCATTTTCTTTTTTTTTTATTTTTTATTTTTTATTTTTTTTTATTTTTTGAGACAGAGTCTCACTTTGTTGCCCAGGCTAGAGTGAGTGCCGTGGCGTCAGCCTAGCTCACAGCAACCTCAAACTCCTGGGCTCAAGCAATCCTGCTGCCTCAGCCTCCCAAGTAGCTGGGACTACAGGCATGTGCCACCATGCCCGGCTAATCTTTTTTCTATATATATTAGTTGGCCAATTAATTTCTTTCTATTTATAGTAGAGATGGGGTCTCGCTCTTGCTCAGGCTGGTCTCGAACTCCTGAGCTCAAATGATCCGCCCACCTCGGCCTCCCAGAGAGCTAGGATTACAGGCGTGAGCCACCGCGCCCGGCCTATATTCATTTTCTTAATGGGAACTTTTTATGAAGTCTGATGTGAGGACTCATGTAAACTTGCAGTCACAATATCAGCATACTCACTTACAGGATCAGAGCATGATTAAAACCACGTGATCCAGGTTTTCTTAGTCTGCTCTGAAGCTCTCCATTTACTAAGAGGTGCTATGAAGATACACAGCTATAGACACTGGCAACATCACTCGGAGCCGTACGTGAGCGTGCAGACACAAGGGGCCACAGGGGTCACGGAGGCCAGGCAGCCACAGCCCTGCACAGGATCCTCAACCATCCTGCCCTCCTGCGTCATCAACCATCTCATGCTTCCACCAGTGCTTTCTATGTCAGTGTAGACAGAAGCCTGGAGGTACAGTGAAACAGAAAAGCTTTATGAACACTGAAGACAGGAAAAACCTTTGAGACACTACATCGTTATCAGCAGGTTCTTTCAGCAAAGTCACATATAGACAACTGCATATTGCTCCTGACTCTGAACTACGGTCAGACTGGGACAGCCACTCACAGCAGGATAAAATCCCAAAGCAGCAGTTCTGTGCATTCAAACTACACACATACACACTAAAAATGGGGCAAAGCCTGATTTCATTTGTTCTGTTTTGTTTAAATTTTAGGTATTACATGAAAGGGGGAATATTCCGGCAGTCTGGGAAAATTGAGGTAGAAAGACACAATTTCTTCCTGGTACCAAAAGCTAACAACTGGTATGTGAGTTCTCTTAAAGATGAGAAAACAGAAACAAATAAATTAAAAGAAATAGGATCTATAAATAATGGCAAATAACATTAGGAACAATAAGAATTGCTGACACATATAATTCTTACTATTTGCCAGTCACTTACACTGACATTTAATGTAATTATTGATATGTTGGTTCTTAAGTATGCCATTTTATTCCTGGTTTTCTATTTATTCTTTCTCTTTTTAGTCTTTGGTCTTCCTGAGAGTTTTTGGACAATATTTAGTATTTAATTTTGATTTATCTATAGATTTTTTCTGAATCTCTTTGTATAATTTTTAAAATGGTTGCTCTAGGCATTACATTACTTATACATAACTTATCACAGCCTACTGGTATCCACATTTTCCCATTTTAGTGAAATATAGAAACTTTATTTCTGTTTATATTTCTTTACCTCACCCCTTTATATTATAATCAGGACAAATACTTACTCTGTATGCATTTAGAACCACATCAGACTGTGTTATAAATGTCTCAACTGTCAAACATAATTTAGACAATACCAGAGAAGAAAGATGTTCTATTGTATTTGTCCATGTTTTTACTTTTCCTAGTATTTTTCTTCCTTCTTGATGTTATTCTAAGATTCCTTATTTTATAATTTCCTCTCTGTTTAGAGAATTTTAGCCATTCTACAGATCTACTTTTAGCTCTACTGATGACAGATTCTCATAGTTTTCCTTAAACTGAGAACATACTGATTTCTCCTTCATTCCTGAAGGATATGTTTGCTGGATATAGGGTTCTGGGCAGGCAGTTATTTTCTTTCAGCATTGAAAAATGTCATGCTACCCTTCTGGCCTCTTTTTATTTTTCTGATTAGCAATTTCATGTCATTAAAATGATTTTTTCCCCTACAGGTAATATTATTTCTCTCTTGCTGACCTCAAATCTTTTTCTTTGTCTTTGGGTCTTAGAAGATTGTGTCTAGGTGTGGGTTTATTCTGTTTAGGATTTGCTCTGATTATTGAATCTGTAGGTTTATGTGTCTGTCACATTGGGAAATTTTCATCCATTATTTTTCAAGCACTTTTTCAGCCCCTTCCTTTTTCTCCTCTTCTTCCAGTATTCTGATGACATGAACATTACATCTCTTATTATGGTCCCACAGGTCCCCAAGGCTCTGCTCATTTTCAGGCTATTTTCTCTTTGTTGTTCAGACTGGGTAATTTCTATCATTGTGTATTAAAGTCCATTGATTGCTTCTTCAATACTTTCTAAGGTTCTGTTGAGTTCATTCATTGAATTTTTTTGGAAAACTAAGTTTTTATACTTTTCAGTTCTAAAATATTCATTTGGTTCTTCATATCTTTTATTTCTTTGATAAAATGTTTTTGTTTCATTTGTTTCAAGTGTATTTGTGATGGTTGCTTTAGTATATTTTTCAAATAATTCTAATACTTTTGTCATCTCATTCTTGCCATTTGCTAATTGTCTTTTTTTAAATGAAAGTTGAGATTTTCCCAGCCTTTTGGTATGACAAGTGATTTGGATTGCAATCTGGATATTTTGGGTATTAGTTTATGTAATTTTTTATCTTAATTAAACCTTCTGGTTTATCTGCTGTTCTTTGCTGGAAGTGAGGAGACATTGCCTCATTACTATTGGGTGATGGTAGAAGTTCAGGGTCTTCACTTGGCCTCCACCCTTGAGGTGAGGAGAGTCTTCTCATTACTTCTGGATTTAGGTGAGAGTTTTGGCTCCCCACTAGGCCTCTGCTGATGGTAACCTGGGTGGAAGTGTCTTGTTATTCCTCATTGGTCTCCATTGAAACCACAGTATGGGGAAATGTTGTGTCATTACATTTTTCCTCTAAACAATCATGTGAATTTTTAAAAATTAAGAGAAAGTTGTTTTTCATATTTACTCATATATTTATAATTTCAAATGCTCTTCATTTATTGCTGAAGATCTGAATTTTCTTCTGATATAATTTCCCTTTAATCTGAGGAACTTCTTTTGGCAATTCTTGTAGGTTCAGGTCTACTTTGATAAATTCTCTTAATTTTCTTCTATTTGAACATGGATTAGTCTTTACTTCATCTATAAAGAATGTTGAATTGGATATGGGATTGTGCATTGACAATTTTTTTCAGCACCTTCAAGATGATGTTCAATTCTCTATTACCTTCCATTGTTTCTGATTGTAAGTGTATAGTCATTTGAATCATTGTTTCTCTTTATGTAATGTGTTCTTTTATTCTATCTCCTTTCAAGATTTTTCTTTTTCTTTTTGCTTTATAGCAGTTTGACTGTGAAGTGACTAGACTCTTTATATTTCTCGTTTGGGTCCACTGGGATTCTTGAATCTGTTAATTGATGACTTTCTTCAAATTTGCAAAGTTTTTAGCCATTATTCAATTCTTTTTGGTCTGCTCCATTCTATCTTTCCTCTTTTTCTGGGACTTAGATTACCTGTGTTAGGCCATTGGATATCATACAACAGGTTCCCAAAGTTGTATTCATTTTTTTCAATCACTTTTTCTTTGTCTTCTAGATTGGATAATTTCTAATAATATAGCTTCAAGTTCACTGACTCTTCCTCTGTCATATCATTCTTTTATTGAATCCATCCAGTTAATGTCTGATTTTAGATATTGTATTTTTCATTTCTGAAATTTATTTTTTATAGTTTTTATTTCTGTAGTTATATTACTGTATTTCCATTCATTATGCATATATTTTTCCTAGCCTCATTCAGCATTGTTCCAATAGCTGTTATAATGTTTTTCTTGATATTTATAACATCTGAGTCATCTCAGAGTTGACCTTTGTTGGTTGTATTTTCCCTTGAGTAAGGGTAAACTTTTCTAGTTCTTCATGCATTGATTAATTTTAGATTTGATCCTGAACATCATAAACATTATGTTGCAGAAACTCTGAATTCTGTTATATTCTCTGAAGAATTTTGATAGTTTTCTTTAACACGCAGTAAACTTGCTTAGACTCAAATTACAAACCCTTTGTCACCTATAGGAGTGTTAGTTCAAATCTTCATTTAGTTCTTTCAACCTTATATGCAAGCTACATGGAATCTGTCTTCTACATGCTTGGTTCAGGGGCCAACTAGAGAGGCAGGCAGAGTTCATACACAAAATCTGGGGTCTTCTCTTTTCTGTTTTATCCCCTCTGTGGCACCTTACCTCACTTTTTGGCAGATGTGGCCACCTTGGTTTCTCATGCCAGAAAGACAGTGTGGCCTTAATCACCCTGCATTGCGCTAACTGCTGCCCTTCCTGAGACCAAAGCTGCAGAAACGGAGACTCACTGTGTCAGTCCCTTCCTGTAAGATATATAATAACTCCTCTCCAAAATCTGCCTTTATTTTGTTCACTTTTTAGTGACCTCAAGTATTTTAAAAATTATGTCCAGAGTTTGTAATTTTCAGTAGAGGACTGGTCTTTTAGAAGCCTGTTCTAGTATACCTGAAGTTAACTCAAGGCTTTCCTTTAAATATTTTTATGACCATTTCAGAAGCTCTTTTGTAATAAATTTGATCACAACTTGAGATTAGGAATTGGTGGCATACCCTCTCAAATGTCTGTTTAATTATCTGAAATGTTAGAAATAACATGTAATATACTATCATTGTTAATTATTTACTAGTGAACAAATTCATTGAATTTTATGCGAAGTGCTTTAAATGTCTTGTCTACATAACTTTATCAAGTCCTCTCTATATAACTTATTGAGACATAGCTAAAATATACATGGGTGGAGTCATTAGCCTAGTTCTATAGATGAGAGAAATGAGGCTTCAAAGAACTTGAGTAATTTACTCAAGCACTTCTGGGTATTGTAAGGCTGGTGGCAGGGGCTCCCTCCCCTCCCTAGATGGAAAAAGAAAACGCTTAGTGACCTGACCTGCCAAGGACAAACTGCCAGGACCCACTGAGAGGAACCACACCCAGATGTCCACCTGGATTCCACAAATACCTCCAGCCCCTCCTATTTCTCAACGACCATCCAAGGTCACAATAGAGAATCCCCAGCTCTTCCCCTCACAAGTCCCTAGCCCCGCCCAAAGGGTATAAAAGGCCTCAGCCCCTTCAAACTGCGGCGACTTCCGGGGCCCCCCTCTCTTGGGGCCCCGGAACCTCGTCCACGAGTGTGTAATAAAGCCACGTGGTTTGGCCCCCACTCTTTCTCTGTGTCTGTCTTTTCTTTTCACCACTGCTGAAAAACCTTACATTTGGTGCCGAAACCCGGGAGGGGAGTCTTGGCTGCGCGTGCCTGCCTCAGGGCCGTGGGTGCTCCGTCCCCTCGTGTCTTCCAGACCTCGGACCGGGACCTCCACCGGACGCCAGTCGACCAATTGGCCTGGGTAAGTCCCTCTGCCCTTGTGTTCCTAGCCCAATGAGTCCATTCCAGGGTCTCTGTCCATAGCCCAAGTCAGAGATCCTCCACCACAAGGACCTGAGAGTCTCAGGGACGCCTGAGCCCCTCAGTCAGTCCTTCCATCCGTAAGGATTCATAAGGCCCTGAGTGCCTCAGGGACGCCTGATCCACTCAGTGGGTCCTTTCCAAGGCTCAGAGCCTTCTCTCCTCCCCTCATTGGACTAGGACACCATGGGCAGTAAACCTTCCAAAATCAAATCTAACACGCCTCTGGGCTGTCTTTTAGCCAATCTTGCAGCCCTGGGCCTGAAGTCTGATATTCAGCCCAAGCGACTCGTTTTCTATTGTAACACTGCCTGGCCGATGTATAAATTAGACAATGGATCACAGTGGCCTAAAAATGGGACTTTCAATTTCAAAATCTTACAAGATCTTGATGACTTTTGTCACCGAAATGGCAAATGGTGGGAGATCCCTTATGTCCAGGCTTTCTTCCATCTGCACTCCCGTCCTTCCCTCTGTCAGACCTGTGACCCGTCACAAATCCTCCCTGCGCAGAGTCCTCCACCGTCCTTGGCCTCTTACACCTCTCAGTTGAAAGACCCGTTAAAAACCTCTTCCACCTTCTCTGACCCACCTGACTCCCTTACCTTTCCCCCTGCTCGGCCTCCACCATATCTAGGTTCTCCTCCTCCTCCTCCTAGTGCCCCACCGTCCTCCGCTACTGCTTGCGCTGGCTCTCTGCCAATGTCCCCTGTTAGTCACCACACTCGATCCCACACAGGGCCCTCAGGCCAAACCCTTCTCTGTCCCCTGAGAGAGGTAGCCAGTGCCGAAGAGGTCGTGCACGTCCATGTTCCCTTCTCTCTTTCTGATCTCTCTCAGATCGATAAGCGTTTAGGCTCCTTTTCTAACGACCCCACGGCCTACACCAAAGAGTTCCGCTATCTTACACAAGCATATGATTTGCCCTGGCATGACATTTTTGTTATTCTGGCTTCTACTCTTACTACTGATGAAAAGGAACGTGTCTGGACGGCGGCTCAGGGACACGCTGATCAACTCCACCTAACAGACCGCACCATGCCGGTTGGGGCCGAGGCTGTCCCACGCAGTGAGCCAGGGTGGGGACACCAGCCAGACACACCCGCCGGCCAAGATGGTAGAACCCGCCGAGACCGCATGCTGCCATGCGTTCTTGCTGGTCTCCAGGCCGCTGCCCATCGGGCCGTTAATTTTAATAAGCTTAGAGAAATCACTCAAAAGCCAGATGAAAATCCTGCGGCCTTCCTCAGCCGCCTTACAGATGCCCTCATCCAACACACCCGCTTAGACCCCCCTTCCCCAGCAGGGCCACCGTCCTTGCAACTCACTTTATCTCTCAGTCCTCCTCTGACATTAGACGCAAACTTAAAAAGGCAGAAGAAGGCCCTCAGACCCCCATCCGAGACCTGGTGAACATGGCATTTAAAATCTTTAATTCCCAAGATAAACAGGCAGAGGCCCAAAGGAAAGCCCGTGTCCACCAAAAGGACACCTGCAAGCCCAAGCATTGGTTGCAGCCCTGCGGCCGGTGGGGCCTGGAAAGCCATTGACCTTGTCTAAAGCCACCAGCCGCACTCCGCCGGGCACCTGCTTCAAGTGTGGTAAGGAAGGCCACTGGGCCAACCGGTGCCCGCAGCCACGTCAGCCCAATAAGCCTTGTCCAGCCTGTGGTCAAGAGGGACACTGGAAGAGTGACTGCCCCTTGAGACAAAAGTCTAGAGGGTCAGTCCTTCACCCCCAGACCTGCCGTGGACGGTTTTGGGCTTGGCTGCAGAAGACCGACGACGCCCCGGCTCTGCCACCCCGATCACCCTCGCCGAGCCCAGGCTAGCGGGTAAGACGGTGTCCTTTCTGGTTAACACGGGGGCTGCCTACTCTGTCCCGCCTTCTTTTTCAGGCCCTGCTTATCCTTCCCAGGTGTCGGTTATGGGTACTGATGGCAGTCCTTCACGGCCCCTACTACTGGTCCTCTGACATGTCTTATAGACGACCGTCCCATCACCCACTCCTTCCTCATCATGCCCTCCTGTCCCGCTCCACTTTTAGGAAGAGACTTATTAGCCAAATTAGGCACCACACTCCACTTTTCCTCAGGGACATCCGCCCTTCTCCTTCTATCCCTCTCTTCAGATTCCTCACCCCCACCCTCCGCCTCTCCCAATACGTGCCCTCTCCAGCCTGAACTTGTAGACTCTTGGGTTTGGGACACCTCTGCCCCAGTAGTGGCCACACACCACACCCTGTCCTCATTCGACTCAAAGACCCTTCATCCTTCCCTTCCCGCCCCCAGTTCCCTATTTCAACGACCCACCGCAGAGGTCTAAACCCCATTATAGAATGTCTTCTGGGTGAAAAACTTTTAATCCCAACTAATTCTTCCTATAACATACCCATTCTCTCGGTAAAGAAGCCAAATGGGTCCTACCAGCCTGTCAAGGACCTGAGGCTCTTTAACAAGGCTGTTATCCCCATACACCCTGTAGTGCCTAAGCCCTACACTTTATTTTCTCATATTCTGCCCTCCACTGCCTGCTTTTCTGTTCTGGACCTCAAAGATGCCTTCTTTGCTATCCCCTTAGACCCAACCAGTTACGATCTCTTTGCCTTTACGTGGGGAGATCCTGACACAAATACATCTAGACAACGCACTTGGACAGTCCTGCCCCAGGGGTTTGGGGACAGCCCCCACCTATTTGGTCAGGCTCTGGCCCAGGCTCTACTCCAATGTCCCTTACAGCCTAACACTGTTCTCCAATATGTTGACGACCTACTGCTCTGTAGCCCCTCTTTATGGCACTCTAAGACCTACACTGCCTCTCTACTTAACTTCCTTGTTTCCAAGGGCTGTCGAGTGCCCCCCTCCAAAGTCCAGATGTCCAAGCCCATGGTCAGTTATCTTGGGCTTCGTCTCACCCCCATGTCCCGGGATCTCACTGTTGACCGCCAACGGGCTCTTCTCGATCTTCAACCACCCACGACTGCTGAACAGATTCTGTCTTTTCTTAGATTTGTTGGTTTCTTCTGACACTGGATCCCTAACTTCTCTTTCCTTGCTAAACCCCTCTATGAGGCAGCCCGTGATGCCTCCACTGGCCGTTTACTAAACCCACAGGCTGTCGGCCACGCATTTCTAAAGCTTTGTGACACTCTACTCCAGGCACCAACTCTAAGACTCCCTCATCCTGAAAAACCCTTTTACCTCTACACGGATGAGCGCCAGGGCCTAGCCCCTGGTGTCCTTGCCCAGCCTTTAGATTACTGGAGCCCGCCCACCTGTATGTACTCCAGTGGCTTATTTATCCAAACAACTAGACACCAGGGTTCCTGGCTGGCCGCCTTGCCTTAGGGCACTGGGTGAGGCAGCCTCTCTGGCCAGGGAAAGACTAAAGCTTTCCCTCCGACAGGAGCTTCATGTCTTTTCTACCCATCGCCTTCAGGATCTCCTAACTTACCGCTCGTTGGCGCTCCTCACTCCCTCTAGATTACAGGAATTCCATCTCATATTCATAGGAAATCCCAACATTACCCTAACACAGTCTCCTACTTTAAATCCTGCTACTTTGCTGCCCATCCCGTCCTTAACCCTTTCCTTTCACTCCTGCCCTGAGATGGTCAATGCCACCACCACCTCTGGGCCCGACCTCTCAGACCAACCCCTCTCAGATGCAGACTTAACGCTGTTTGCTGATGGCAGCTCGACCGTGGGAGATGACGGCAAACACCAAGCAGCCTCTGCCCTTGTCTCGCCCTCTCAGGTTACAGAGGCGTCCTGCCTCCCCAAAGGCACCACTTCCCAGAAGGCAGAACAGACTCTGGCCGGACAACTTGTTCCTTCTTGTCCCCATAACCCTACTCTCACCTCTTGGTTAGATATACAGCACACCCTCACCTTCCTAAATTCCTCTGAAATAATCCCTAATATTTCCCACTGTTTCCTCTGTGCCTCCCTTCAGCGCCCCTGCCGGCTGCTGTCCCTCTAAACTGTTCCAACCCCAAACTCCCTCATCAGCTCCCTCGAGCTCCACTCCGCTCACTCGCGTTCCCCTTGGGACCCTGAGCCCACAGGCCAGCCCTGTGCAGACCGCGTGTGCTTTCTCACCTCCCACTCCGACCCCGCCTACAACTTCATGGACGCCGCCTTACCAACCATACCGTGACCACGGCCACCTCCTCTGCTCCGGGACAGTTCTTCTGGTGCAACGGAGCACTCACCCGCTGCGTCGGTACATCCACCCTGGGTCCTTGTTTCCCTGTCATGGTGGTCCCTCAATTGACTCTATACGGTGAGTCTGAGTTTGGCTGGCTCCTCCCAGGGCCCCAGCCAAGACGAGCCACCTTTCTACCTGTCATGGTAGGTCTCAGCTTGGCCTCTTCCATTGCGGCCTCAGAGCTCGAGGGAGGTGCCCTGGGCCACGGTGTCATTTCTGCCCAAGATTTTGCAGATCCGCTGATGGCTGGAAAAAGAAAAACCTGCCTTTTCCTTCATAAAGAATGCTGCTGCTATGTCGGCGAATCGGGCCTTAGGGGGCAGAACACAGACAAGCTCACCAGCCTGAGTAAAGACCTGCACAACCTCTGCCGCTGGGATGTGTCCCCCTTTGGCTGGATACAATTCCCTTTGGCTACCTGGCCATTGCCACTAATAGGACCTGGTGTCATCATCTGCCTAATTTTTCTGTTTGTTCCCTGTCTTTTACAGTTCCTCCAGCGCCGCCTACGAGAGCTGTCACGAGTGGCAGTAAACCAACTACTTCTTTATCTGTACTCTCCACACTACCAATCACCCCTCCACCCGCCAACCTGGCCTATAGCCCCTAACTACGCCCCCTCCTAGCAGGAAGTAGTCAGACCCATCACCCATCATAACCAAAAGGCCGGAATGTAAGGCTGGTGACAGGGGCCCCCTCCCCTCCCTAGATGGAAAAAGAAAACGCTTAGTGACCTGACCTGCCAAGGACAAACTGCCAGGACCCACTGAGAGGAACTACACCCAGATGTCCACCTGGATTCCACAAATACCTCCAGCCCCTCCAATTTCTCAACGACCATCCAAGGTCACAATAGAGAATCCCCAGCTCTTCCCCTCACAAGTCCCTAGCCCCGCCCAAAGGGTATAAAAGGCCTCAGCCCCTTCAAACTGCGGCGACTTCCGGGGCCCCCCTCTCTTGGGGCCCTAGAACCTCGTCCACGAGTGTGTAATAAAGCCACGTGGTTTGGCCCCCACTCTTTCTCTGTGTTTGTCTTTTCTTTTCACCACCGCCGAAAAACCTTACAGGTATAAAGCCAGCTCTTTCTGACACCAGAATCTGAACTTTTAAGCACTAATCCATGTGCCTGTTAGGATTATTTTTAGAGTAGAAATGAATGAAAACCATAGCAACATAGTCTGTAGGTAAAGAGCTGGAGGTGGAGGTGGGCTATGGAAATGTTTAGGACACAACTAGCTTTTAGGAAAGCACCCAGGAGTCCCAGAGCTGGATTTTTCTTTGCCATTATTATGCAGAAATGGTCATTATGCCTAAAGCATGATTTTTAGACGGAAATTTGTGCTAACTGTTAATGTGTTTAGAGTGCTTTCCAAGTTCTATGAGAGGTTGGAAAGAAAGTAATCGGCATTATACCAGCCTGTGTTTGACAGAAGAGAATGCAGCACTGGTGATGTTGAGTCAAAAAAAGCAGGATCAGAATGGCACTAGGAAGTATTTCTGCATATCTATAGTTACAGATTAAGAGAACAGGGAGGTGGGCAAACAAAAAGCCTAATATGGTGAGTGTATCAGAAGAGGAAGCACTAGACTAAGCAGTAGTATTTTTATGTCCTGGACAAATGGCCCTACCCACTTGTCATCTGACACTGGAATAAGACCTGGTCTGTCTGGATTATTTTAGTGAAGTCAAGCCCCCACCCCACTCTGCATTGTTAACATCTCCGATGTTAGGATGTTGTCAGGATGTTGCCCTGGGTTTGCCTGCGGCCACCACAGGACAGCTTGATTTAACAGTTCTGTTGACCATCTGTCCTGACCACACTCAGCTGTGGAGCACCACTAATTGCTGCCTGATCATTGTTTTCACAATGCCTGAGGCATCAATTGCCCCCAAACTAATCTAACCAAATTTGGCTGCTTTGAAGGGTTTGTTTCCAAGGTGAGTGGTTGAGATTTGCTCTGACCCAGGAGGGCTGGCACCGCTCTCTCTTTCCTGGACTCTCTCAGCAAACTGTCTGGCCTGTAGGGCTGCCTTTATCTCCAATGAATCCATTGTCCTCCTCACACTTTCCTTTTGCTGCAATTTCCACTGTTCCTTTTATTTTTTTCTTTAAAAAAACATTTGTAGTGATTTAAAAACTTCCAATGCTATTGAAAGTGCTTGGACTTCCCCACAGTGTTGGAAATGCAGTCAGTTTCTTTGGGAAGAGTTTAGGAGCCATTTGTTTTATGGCTTCCTTCTCCTCCCGGGCAAAATCTCTGAGCCAAAGCTCTGGACAGGGGGCAGGGACAATGGTGCCCTTCTCTTTGAGGGACCCTCAGTTTTGGAGCTGAGTGTGCAGTGAGGGTGTTAGAGCGGGAAATCATAGGACCACAGAACAAAGAGACGGGGTCACTGAGGCTGAAATCATCAAAAGGAGTTTTATTGACCAGCTCGAGCTAGGGTCCAAGTCCCAGAGCACCGATACGGTGGCCTCTATTGGGACAAAGACCCCGCGCACTGTGGGACGGAGCCCTTTATACCCTAGGTGCAGAAGCTGTCCACACGCTTGCCCTTTACATTGATTGGTTGCCCCCTTGTGCCCATGTGCTTGCCCTTTTGCTTCATCCCCAAATTTACTGATCAGCCCGCTCAAACCAACTTCCTAAAAACAAGCAATATACATAAGCTAAAAGAAAGCACTTGGCCTAAGACTTCACAAGGGGGAGGGCCAGTGGCCTCAGGTGGAAGGAGAGGAAGCGAATAGGTACTGAGCCACGGTAGGGCCTTTTGTTTGCATGTGGACCACCTCAGCATGCCAGGCGTGAGCTGGGGACAGACGGCAGCCTGGAGTTGACTCTTGACCATGGCACTCACTAACTTGAGTTGAAGAAATGTATTAGTTTCTTGTTGCATAACAAGTTTCCACAAACTTAGTGGCTTAAAACAATACGCACTTGTTATCTCACAGTTTCATGGGTCATAAACCTGGGCATGGCTCAGCTAGATCCTCTGCTTGGGGCTCACAGGGTTAATAGTGAGGTGTAGGCTGGACTATATTCTCATCTGAGGCCCAGGGGCTGCATGATTGAGAGCTTCAGGTTCTTGCACAGGAACTAGAGACCACCCCCTCAGTTCCTAGGCGCCCCTTAAGTTCCTGGAGCCCTGCAGTCCCTGGAGCCCTGCAGTCCCTAGGGCCCCTCATAGTTTCTTGCTAGAGGACGGCCCCCAGCATGTCCACTTATCTCATCAAGCCAGAAAGCAGAGTCTCTTTACCAAGTCTGCTAGCAAGACGAGGTTCTAGATAATGTTCTATAATCATGAGAGTGACATTCCATCGCATTTGCCATGCTCTATGGGTTAGAAGCAAGTCATAGTCCCATCCGCACTCCAGGGGCAGGGATTACACAAAAATGTGAACACCAGCAGGTAGGAATGACAAAGGCCACCTTGGAGTTGGCCTGCTGCAGACGCTATAAATATCTCTGAACCTCAGCTTATTCATCTAAAAACAAGAGGATGATAATAGAACTACCCGAAGGGTGCTCATGAGGATTAAAGTAGGCAAAGCCCTTAGAATAACACCTGGTTTACAGCCAGTGTTCAGTCATAGATAGGTACCATTGTTATTGCTATTGTTACTATTATATTATTACTAGATATCTTGCCACAGCTCAGGAAACATCAACTCTGACAATTTTCAGAACTCATTTATCGGTTTGCTCATGCTTCTCAGGGGTCTTCATGGGGTGCTCTGGGGTCGCTCCCTCACTGCTCGCTCAGCCCCTTCCCAGCTCAGCCAAGGAACTCGCCGCTGCGGGGCAGTGCGGTGCTGGCTGATTGTTGCGCGTCTGCTGATGGCCAGGCAGGAAACGGGAGGAAGAGGAAATGTCCTCCCCTCTTATTTGAGAGGGCTTGGAATTAGTGCACTCCTGCACCGAGAGGACATGGGATCAGCCGACAGTGATTCATCCTTGCCTAATATTCTCAGCTGTCTGGTCTAAGGTTGCATCATCCACAAAACTGAACACATAGTTATGGCATTCACACAGCAGTATAAAAATCTGATAATTTGATAAAAGAATTGAAGTAGTCATCATGGGAAAAGATAATTTAATAATAGAGCCTATCGATCTTGCTGTCACAAATATTTGCAGTTTGATACTTTCATTTTGAACTATATGTGAAGTTAGAGGTAGAAAATAATAATTTTTCCAGCAACTATGAGCACTAAAGGTCCTGCTGTGATCTGAATATAGCTGAGGACCTAGAATTGAAAATATCTCTGAATTAGCATTCAGGATTGAGAGGAAATTTAAAAATCCTTTATTTTTGTTTTATGCACTATTAGACTAGCCTTCTTAATTTGTTTCTTACATTAAATGCAATGAATTGAAGGCAGTGAGAGGTGGAAGAATTTCTCGGCGATTTTCCTCTGACAACGGATGCGATGTGATGACCTCAGAGTGCTTGTAAGTGATTAGGAGATGGCAAAGCTGCTGCCAAAGGCAGAATTCTACGAGCAGAGCGTTTTGGAACCATTTATGATGGAGGTTGAACGGCAACTTCCATAGTGTCATGCAGCAGTATGACTTCAAAGAAAGGTTACATTTTATTGAGAATACTCAGTTTAATCAGAAAAAATGTGCTATACATTATTTTTTCAATGGTAGAAATAATACTTTAAAAATTATTTATGGGGCTTTGCTTTAGATTTCATGGAAAATAAACTCACATACAGTATTTTATATATTGATGAATCCAGGTTAATGTTAGAGTAATATAGTCCACTTGGTGGAGAAGGGGCCAAACAGGAGGGGTTCTCCAGAAGAGGACAAGAAGACATGCTGTGACACGGGCCATGGCCACAACTGGGACTGTGCTCCCTTAATGCCAGGCTTCTCCGTTGCTTCTGACGAGTTCCTGTCCCTCCCACTTCTAACACTAACCCATCACCAGACCATCAGTCCTGCGCGTGGCTGCATTTTCCTCCCAGCAGTATGTGGGAAACTCTCCTGAGGGCAAAGGTCACCTCTCCCAGAGGACACGGTGCCACCCGTGGATCCCGAGCCTGCTGGGGCGTCGTGCGTCTGAAGCCTGCGCTGCCCTGCCCGCCCTGCATCATGCACCCCTCACGCTCAGTCCAGCAAGGACTTACCATCAGAACTTGCTTCTCCTTTAAGCTTTAGCTGTTAAAAATGGATGGACTCACACATTTTGCTTCTTTTGTTCCTACTGGGGGGTGCCATTATCTGGCACCTTGTCTGTGGCTGATGGTAGGAGGAAGTTTTCCCGTGACTGGATCTGCCTTTCAGACTGGTCTGTGGAAGGAGGTAGAGCTTTTTTCCATCAAGTCTTTGGTGTGGTCTCTAATGTAACAACAGCACAGCTGCTCAGTGTGCTTGGTCGTGGTTTTCCCCATAGTCCAAAAGAGCGTGGAACACACTCTCTCTCTCTCTCTCTCTCTCTCTCTCTCTCTCTCTCATGCTCTACTTATTCCACAAAATATGTATTAGGGCCGATCTTTCTTCATTTCTACATTTGGGAAAACACACAATGTTTGGCTATACCTTCTGCAGAGTCAGTTTTCTTCTGGCTGTGTGCATTCCCACGCAGGAGCTACATGGACTAAATTTTTATTTCCTCCTTTGAAATTTATGCTCCTAGAGCATGAGGAGATTCAGCAGGAAAGGGCTTAAGGCTAGTGGGATGCTGAGTGAGCAAACAGACTAACAGAGAAGGGTCATCTGTTATTTGAAACTCAGTGCTGGTTATCGGACATTTGTAATGTATGCTCTGCCTGCGCCCACAGACACAGGAGGTGGCTAGCGCCGCATCAGGAGGGCGGGGTGGGGAGCGGTGGGAGGGGAGAGGTGGGGGCGCTGCATGGCTGTGGGAGACAGGCACATTCGCCTGCAGCAATTTATTTGCACCAATTTATTATTGGCTTACAGAGCCCCATGGTGTCTGCCCGAGTCGCTTGCCCCGCACCTAGCTTCTAGAAATTGGTTGCAGTGGCCTCTGTCCTGGAGAGGCCACCTGGGATGGCTCACTGGGTATGTGTAGGACAAGTCTTTGCCTTAGCCCAGAGCCCTTGCACTTGTATTGCTGTGTGTGCCTTGTATTCTATCCTTCCTTTAGGGCATCATTTTATCTTTCTAGTTATAAAGTTGTGAACGTTGCTCCTACAACAAAACTGTTCCCATAAAACCAAACTGTTATATACACTAGCTAGTGGGATAACCCTCATGTCCATTAGGGAAGGAAAGGACAGGCAGGAACATTAGTATTTATTAGAATGTTCCATTATTCTTTCAATATTATTCCCATGCATTCTAAAATTAGGGATCAATAATAATTCTACCAGCACCTGTTGCAGAAGATCATCTTCTCGAATGCATGCCTGAGCTCTGGGCTCCGGAAGGCATATATAAACGGGTCGATGACTGCATTGCACATGATCAACATGCCATTCACCTGGAAGAGAGACATGTAGCAAGCGCAGTAAGGGTTATTTGGGCAGAATGTCATTAAAAGGACATGAAGGACAAAGGGGGCCCAACAGAAGATGAAGACCCCAAGCAAGATGGTCAGTGTGATGGCCCCTTTCATGTTGGCTCTGGGGAGGGTCGAGATCTTCCTGGCATGGGATCGGGCCAGCAGGAACATGTGCACGTAGAGGCACAGGATGAAGACCAGCATCAGGGGGAACAGTGATGTGAAGGTGATCACTGTGGGGACGTGATGGGAGAAGATCACCATGGCGATGCCGCTCCCTGTGCAGAAGGTCCAGATGACGGTCAGGACAATGACGGTACGGCGCATGGTCACGATGCTGTGGTACTGTAGAGCGTGGAAGATGGTGATGTAGCGGTCAGCAGCGATCACAGACAGGCTGAAAATGGAGCCAAGCAGAGAAAGGACGAATAGGGAGTCAATGATGTCATCGGCTGTGGTTTCAAAATTGCCACGAGGCTTCAGATAACCCATGTTTCTGAATATGATCAGGATATTTTCCAAGATCTTATACAGACTGCCCAGCATGTCAGAAATGGCCAAACTACAAATGAAAAAGTACATGGGTGCCTGGAGGTTCTTATTCTTGAACACAGCCAGAAGGACAATCAGGTTCTCCAAAACTCCAACAACGGATATTGTGAAAAATATCTCTTCTGGCAAAACTACAGGAGGGCAGTCTGAGTTATTGCTTGCTGTATCGTTGGTGTTTTCATACGGATTGGTAATGTGCTTCATTTCCCTAGCTTGTGCTTAAGACAGGATGTTACTCAGACTTGACTTCATGGAAAACGTGATTGATCATTGATCTTTTCTTGTTCGTTGCACTTGCTAGAGATAGAAGGTGAAATCGCTCAGTCACCTGAGAGAAAATGTAGAAACATCAGTTGCAAAATGGGCAACAAAATAAAAACCAGCCACGTAAGCTTTAAGAAACCTCTAATCCTTCCATAAAATACACGAGTATAATTATCTAAATAAAATAATTTAATAAGCCCTCATCTTATCTGCTTTGTGAGAGACATCTCCTCAGTGGAATTTTGAGTCCAGAGATAAGGGTAAAGGTTACCCTTTACCCTCTCCCCTTCGCCCCATCCTTCTCATGAATGCACTGGAGTATGTGGAGTCCTTGAATAAGAAAAGAAGCAAAAGTAACAAAAGACATGTGTAGAAATAGGAAAGCAAAACAACTACATATCTTTGACTTGGAGGCAGTGGCTGGGTGAGATGTTTGGGTCCTTTCTTTTTCTTTTTCTTTCAAAATATTAAGGGAGTACAAATGTTTTAGGTTACATGGATCACTTTTGTAATGCTTGAGTCCTGGTTAAAAGTGTGCCCATCACCCAAAGAGTGTTCATAGTGCCCATTAGGTAGGTTTTTGTTCCTCCCCTCCTCCCCCCCCCCCCCCGGGTGATTTCCCCTGATTTTACTTTCCTCTATACACATGTGTGCTCACTGGTTACTTCCATTTAACAGTGAGTACATGCGGCATTTGCTTTTCCATTCTTGAGACACTTAGGAGAACGGTCTCCAGTCCCGTCCAGGTTGTTGCAAAAGGTGTCGATTTCTCCTCTTTCCACTGCTGGTCTTCTCCGGCCACTGCCCAGCCCTGCACATGTGGGGTGACGGCACAGGTGTTGCTGTGTCATTCCCGAAGGCGACTGTGCCATATATGGCCTACATCTGCTTCAAAGGCAAACTCCCTGGAGCGGGGTTTCTGGAGACTTCTAACATTCTTCAGAGCATCTCTAGGTTGGAGTCGGGCTGCGGCAGTGGAAGCATCCCGCTGGCCCTCAGGCAGACAGGCCAGTTAGGGGTGGAGCAACGCTGAGAGCATGCTGGACTTTTAGGGGTCCAATTTCCAGATGGTGGTGTCGACGGTTGCACACAGGCAGTTTATGAGACAGATCAGATTTGCCTTTGCCATTGTGGTGGTTTTAAAGATGTGACCACAAATTCTTTGTACCCTTCCCCTCCAGAGTGGAGCTTGTCCCACTCCACGGGGCATGAAGAAGCCAGCATCACGCTGTGAGGAGGATGACGTGACGTGCCGCTGTGGAGTGCCAGTCTGGGAGCGCAGCTTTGACCCACGTCCATCGGGGCTCAGCACTGCCTTCCTCCAAGTGTTTTCCTGGGGAGGAGCTAAGTCCCCTGTGGAGGATGGGGTCGGGGCAAGAGTTAGGGGATGTTCATGAGTTGGGTGTGTGGCTGACACCCCTGTGTCAGGTGTTAGGTGGGGGTGACAGGGGATGTGTTGTGTATTGGAAGGGCAGGTGCTGGTAGGGCTCTGCCCAGGAGGACAGTTTATTCCTGTTTGCCTGAGACCTGTGCAGGTTTCTAAAACTGAAAGTCCTGTATCCCAGACCTGGGCAAAATGAGGTGATTTGTCACCCTCACCCAACAAGCTCAAGCCCTGGGAAGTCTGTGTGCTGGCAGTGACCACTCACGTGTCCACACCTGCCAAGGAAGCCCCTCAGGGAGGGGACGGGCCTGTCACAGTCAGTTTTAATGTGTCAGCTTGCTTGACTGAGCTGCAGGCTGCCCCACATTCAGCTAAACATTCTGAGTGTGTCTGGGGCTATTGGGAGGAGATTCGCATTGAACCGGTAGACAGAGTACCGCCGTCTGCCTCCCTAATGCCGGGGCCTCCCCCAGCCAGCTGGGGCCTGGAGAACAAGAAGGCCGACCCTCCCTCAGGGAGGAGGGCACGTGCCTCCCCCTCCTCCTGCCTGAGCCTTCAGACTAGAATTGAAACGTGGGCTCTTCATGGGTCTCGAGCCTGCAGCTCTCAGCCAGGAGCTTCACGGTCCACTCTCCTGAGTCCCCAGCTTGCTGGCTGCAGAACTTGGGACTGCTCGGCCCCCAAAGCTGAGCCAGTTCCTCATACTAAATCTCTTCACTTACCATCTGGACAGATACTTCCATCTTGTGAGTCCATTAAATGTGGTCAGAACTGGTATGTATTTTCAACCTCAAATGCATTTGGTGGTAAAATTGACAAAGGAAACAAGAGAAATGTTGAAAGAGATTCTGATACTTCTTAGAAAGAGGGAGTTTTGAAACTCAGCTTCAGTTCTTGAGTGGTGCCGATCTGCAGCTGCCAATCTTATACATCCACGGGAGAGTCCTAAATTTGCACAGAAATGTAGTGTATCCATAGTGGTCCCCTTCAGCAGGCCACCAATCAACCACTGACACTGCGAATTCAGGGATTGCTGCCGAGCTGGTGGTGGGGACCAGTGATGGGTGTGGCCCCATTCTTGGTGGAAGGGGCAGTGACGCTAATCGGTGACTTTGTGAAAGCTTGCCATGCATCGGGTGCATGTCAGACGCTCCACGTGGATTAACTCATTGAGCCCCCACTGCTCCGTGACACAGGCACTATTATTATCCTTGTCTGACAGCTGAGGAAATCATCCCAGAGAGGATGCCATGCATGAAATACACACACACACACACACACACACACACACACACACACACCATTTATCCCTGGCTGAAAGAGAGGCAGCTGTGCCCACAGGGCCTTCAGGGGGCGCTGTCCCTGGTCCTGTCAGCCCTCAGCCCTGGGGCTCCCTTCAGTGACCAGGGGTCTGGGAACAGAGGGGCAGCTTGGGGTCTTTCAGCCCACGCCTGCCTCCCACACTACAGTGCTCGCCTCAGATCACGCCAGCCACAGTGGGGGGGTTTCTGGGTGGCCCTGGGTCTCCAGTCTCTCCCTTACAAACTGACCCCTGTCTGCCACCCCATCATGGCGTCTTCTTTGGGCAAAAGTATATTCTCCAGAAAACACTTTTTTTTTCCATCTCTCTTACTTCTTTACACCTGAGACGAACTTGACACAGGCTCACTTAATCCTGTCATTTGTGATTTACACAAAGTAGTCAGATTGGCTCAGAAGGGAACATGGGCAGGTGTAGTTGCCTTGGGTGAGAGTGTGGAGCAGGAAAGCCCCATAGCCAGGGCCACTGTTAGGGAAGGGCCCTAACAGTGCAGGGCCCAGGACCAAGGATGCAGGAATGCGACGCGAGCCAAGGCCGGGCCCGGGGTGTCAGGGGGGAGCCCTGGCAGCACCCGACTCTCGCAGAGCTTCATTTTTACTGAATGGAGAGACGCCATGAAACCCTGTGCACTTACAAATGAAGGCTAGGTTCTTTACTGCACAGTCCCTTTCTGTCCCCATCCCTGAAATAGCTCCAGGTGTCTCCTCTTTTGGAAAAGCATAAAACAGTTTGTAACTGGTTTAGTTAGCTGAACAAATGCCACTAAAAAAATATTAAACATCTGTTTTTTTCTTCCAGATGGAGAATCTTAAACTTCCTATCTGTGTGATGCCTGCAGGCTTATAGCAGCGCAACGGTGGTGATATCCACAAGGCTGTCGCGATGCTGCTGTGAGCTTCTTGTTTCTGGCCCCTGCTCTGGAGTGTTGAGGAACTGGCGGTCACAGACTTCATGTTTTGTGCCCTCTGTGGCTGGGGAGAGGTCTCCGTCCCCGAGGGAGGAGAGTGTTGCCCAAAAGCCAGGGCTATGGGCACATGGGAAGAAGGGAGGGCGAAGCTTTATGATCTTTTGGGGGCTTTAACCCAAGTAATCAACTAAAGAATTGACATTTTTGAGCACCTCTAGGATTCAGTATTAGGTTATTTATCATTGGGAATCAAAAAGATATATGAAACACAGTGCTGCCCACCAAGCTCTAGCTGAGGAGGCGAGACGTGCACATCCGCGTGAGTGGACAGGTAGGTCTGCCGCTTGCTGACTGAAGTCACAGTGCTGCACAGTGGGCGACACAGAAAAGGACGGGCTCACCTGCAAGCACTTTAGGTCATTCGTTCTCTGCTGGGCAGGGCCCAAAATGTGTGCTCAGCAACTTTAATTAATATTCTAATAGTTAAAAGAGCAAACTCCCCAGTACATCAGCACATACTTAAAATTCTGTGCTTTAAGTGCAATTTGACTTTACCGTGGCGTCTCTGACAACTGTCTCCACGTTAAAGGTCAGATCAGAGGCAAAATGCAAGGTATTCTCCTTTAATGCCCAAATTAAGTATAAGGGGTGGGCATTACTCCTATTTCCTGCTCCTCCACCCATTTCATATATAAGAAAAGTGAGACTCAGAGAAGTTAAGTAACTTGCTCAAGGTCACCCAGCCCCTGAGTTGGCCCTGCTTCAAGGCCTCACACTCTGCGTCATTCCAACAGGAGGCCTAGTGTTTGGAAGGGGCAGGTGTCAGTTAGGAGGCCGGGTCTGTGTGGGCCTAGAGCCAGGGGAACAGCCAGGCCTGGGGAGGCTCAGGGCTCTGAGGCGACCTGGGGATTAAGTGAAATAACATAAGATAGCATTATAATAAGAGTTGTGGGTTTTACTAATCAACACTCTTTTAAAAGAAATAGGAGACATCCAAGGACAGATGCATTTCTAGTTTGTTCACTGTTCCTGGGCTTCCCAACGGCCCTTGCTGGTGCCAAACCCCTGCCCCAGCTGACGGCAATGTTCTTTGGTCTTACTGGGCAGACGCATTCACAGCTCAAGGCTGGCTGCTTGCTGGCTGCGCCCATTAACCATGGGCAATGCTCATCTGAGTCAGCACACGCCCTGTTGACCCTACAGAACAGACTGTGGGAGGCCTTGAGGCAGCCTTATTTGGGGGCAGCCTTATTCCCCTCCCGGTGCAGGTACGGGCAGGCGCACCTGTCAGTGTGAGCAGCAGCCCACAAGTGACGGTAAAGGTCCCTTGCCGGTTTGCAGCTTCGACAACACTTTACAGAGCACTGCTGCTTACAGCACACTTTTGTAATTGATATTCACAACGAGACTGGAAATTAGGCAGAAATGACAATGTCACATTTTAGGACGAGCAAAGGAAGGTCCAAAGAAGGGGTACTGTTTGCCCATTTTCACAGCTGGGGAGGTGGAGCTCAGGTCCGAGGAGGGCTTCCGTGCCCTCTGCGCCTTACCCGGACCCTCGCCTGCCACCACCTCCAGTCTCCCCTCCTCTGAGCTCTGCTGGGCCCGCCCTGGCCCGAGACGCCCCCCCACCCCCCGTGTCTCACGGGGCCTTTCCCTGCCGTGGCCGCAGCTGCTCGGACGTTCCTGCCTGCAGGCTTTCCCTGGCGCACGTGCGTGGCTGTCGCAGTCCGAGGCGAGCACTTACTTTGAAACCATCTTCTGCTCCTCACAGCCACGGGTGCCCTCCCTCATCCTCCTCCTGCCTTCCTCCGTGTCACCCCTCCCACACCCCTCCCACCCTGCATGCCGGGGTCCCGTCTGCACCAGGCACCAGTGTCTGCCCATCTGCTCCCGCACCCTTGCTCCGAGCCTGAGCACGTCCTTTGTCACCTCCCCGTGCAAAGCCCTGTGTTCCTGCCTCTGCAGACTTTACTAAACTGCCCCACACCCCAGAGGAGCACGAGGCCGCCTCCCATCTGTTCCCGCAGCACTGTGTTCTTACGTCTGCGATGGCATTGCTCACGGACGGAAAGATGGGTGGCTCTGAGCTCCGGGGATGAGGCCGTCCTGACCGTGTGTGAGCCTGGTTGTCGGTTGTGTGTGCACAGTGAGTGACAGGAGTGCTGCGCTGGCGAGAAAGGTCACCTTACAAGTACCTCGGACAGTAAGTGTTCAGGGAAACTTGCATGAGGTTAATGGCTTTTCCCCTACGGCCTTAAGCTGCTCTGAGGCAGGGAGGGCCGCTGGCTGCTGGAGCAAAGCTCCTCCCTGTCGGAGAGAGACGAGGGTCGCTGAGACGGTAACACTGCTCAGGGCGTGCCCCTTCCCCCAGTCCATGCCCTCCCTGCCCGCCCAGCCTGCGCCGGGTCCCCTGGTGGGATTACGGC
Source organism: Mirza zaza (assembly GCA_008750895.1). Classification (NCBI taxonomy): domain Eukaryota; kingdom Metazoa; phylum Chordata; class Mammalia; order Primates; family Cheirogaleidae; genus Mirza; species Mirza zaza. The sequence continues at coordinate 9,104 of VSMD01013134.1, read as the reverse complement.
TCCCGCTCCTGCCCCCAGCTCTGTGTGGGTCTTTGTCCCGCCCAGGAGCCAGGGTGAAGGGCTGTTGCAGAGTGGTGTGTCCGAGCCCCGGACTCCTGGATACTCTGGATGCTCCACCCTGGCAACAAAGCCTGCACTGGGGCTGGTAAACGGCTTTGATCGATATGAGCAGGTGGGGGAGCAGGTGACCACCCCGCCACCCTGCACTCCTGCTGGGCCTGCGGGCACTCCTCCCACCACTCTGCTCACAGCCTTGCTCTGGGCAGCCCCCCGCCATTGCATTTCCATCCCTTTTGGGCTGTATGTGTGTGTGTGTATGTATGTGTGTGTATGTGTATGTTAGTATGTATGTGTGAGCATGTATGTATGTCTATGTATGCATGTGCGTGTGAGTATGTATGTGTTATGAATATATGTATGTGTGTATGTATGAGTATGTGTATATTAGTATGTATATATGTATATGTGTGTGTATGAGTATGTGTTGTGCTAGTATGTATGTACATGTGAGTATGTATGAGTATGTGTGTATGTGTGTGTGGGAGAGGAGAATGGGGACAGTTCTCCCAAGGCAGCTTAGGAAAATAAAACATGAGGAAGACCTGTCCTCATCAAAAGCCTGGGGCCTCCTTTCTTGGTGTCACAGGACTGCTGACAGAGCCAGGGAAGCAGAGGTGCAACTCAGGAGATAACCACTTTGCAGGAGAGTGTGACAATGAATACGTGTTTAATTCTTGTTTATCCTGCATCCCACATTGCTGCCTGAGAAGCCAGAGGGTGCTGAGCTACCGAGGGGACTGCAGCAGTCATGTTCGTGTGCTGGTGCTGGATTGCTTACACATCAAGGTCCGAGCCGCGGGGAGCCGCCACGTGCCAACATTCCCTGGTCCCCGAGGCAGCAAAATCACCCAGCTCTCACAAACAAAAGTTAGCAGGTGAAAGGAAGCTCTCCAGAAGGGGTAAAAGGAGCGTGAGTTTTTTCACCTCTAATTCCATCTGGAAAAAACTAGCTGTAGTCTTTGAATAGAGCTTGATAATAATTTAAAGATTAATAGAGGGACTAATAAATTTATTCATAGGGACTGCTTTAGCTAGACATAAAAGCAATACATTTTGCTGTTATAGTTTAATTAGAAAAATAATATCCTCCCTCAGGAAGGACGGAAGACCAAATTAAAAAGATGAGCCATTGGGAGGAATTCTGAATGTCACCTTTCCCGGCTTTGTTCCCACATGCTCTAGTCATGACCCCAAAGCACTCAAGAAGCTGAGAAATGAGTAGAAAATGTACTTACCTTCAGCTCTGAAGCAGGAACTTTCCGGCCAAAATGACTGAGACCAAAAGCACTTTGAGAGAAAAGCTGAGGGACCTTGGGCTGAAGGGCGGGAACATACGCATCACTGGGGAGACAGGTTGTTATCATAACCTTGAATAAATGTCACATGAAATGAGCTGCACATTTCTGGTAATGTGAAGTCAGAGAAATGGAAAGACACAGTCAGATTAAGACATAATTTTCACGAGTTCAGCTAGCCAAGGTTGCTTCCAGTGTTCACGACAGTGTTTATAGCAGACAATGGAATTGTAATCTTGCTCTTTCAAATGTCATTTTAGAGTTGCATTTAATTTTAGAACTAAAGAATTAAATAAACTGAGTTTTCGAGGAAATGGTTTTGAAAGAATTTGTTTTAAAATTTCCAGCAAACTTCTCAAGACATCTTGCAAACATTTGACTCATTGATCTCATTAAGAAGAAAGGGGAGTACTGTCTGGGGATGGGCACCCTTGTAGCTCTGGCTTGGGTGGTGCAAAGGGAATATATGTAACCAAAGTGTTTGTGCCCCATAATATTCTGAAATTTAAAAATAAAAGAAATGAAAGGGTTTTGGGAGGATACATTGGCTAATAAATACTGCTTGGTTATTAATGTGCTCTTTTGGGTATCCCATGCACCTTCTACTATAGTTGTCCTCTGCTGTTTGAGTTTGTTTTGCTATTTTAATAACCTCATTTTCTGAAGCATGCATACATACATCAAAAAAAAAAAAGAGAGAGTAAAACCTTTCCTTAAAAAAGAAAAGAAGAAGAAAGGAATAGCCCCATTATCCATGTTTCACAAGACCAAACAATGAGACCAAGGGAACTTTGTGTTTAAGGGCACATAATGGACCACGGGCCCAGACAAGAAAACACCCTGTGTTCTGCCAATTCTTCTCTGTCCAAAAACTTCATGAAAACCACCAGAGGTAGGTCCATCAATCCAAGCATGATTCTCCAGTTCTGGGGTGCAATGATGTTTGTTTCTGTTTGCTAAGGCATGCAAGGAAGGGCTACTGTTGGTATCAGGCTCATCAACATGAAAGTCTCAATGTAGAACTGGGCCAAGTTTTGGATGGATCTAGGTCTTGGGTCTGAGGCCAACGCAGTAGCTAAAATTTCTGAAAATGTCAGCTGCAGCCCCAAGCTAAAAAGTGTTCCTGTGTGGGTGGCCTGGAAAGGACTGAGGAGCGAGGTCTGGATTTAATCTTCCAGGCAGGTAAATGCAGTTTCCACTGTGGCTCTCCCCGGCCTCCTCTGAGGCAAAGCCTGTTCCTGGAGCTCACGGACCCAGGGTCATCCCGGGCCGGGCCTCTTTCTGAGTAGTTGTGTGCCCCAGCGACATGCCCTGCGACTCAGACAAGGGCGTTCCACAGGGCTCTTCTCCCTCACCAGGGCTGCATGGCTGGGGCAGCACAGCAGAGCATGGCCTCTAGGGCGCCTCGGATTCCCTGGAGAGGCAGAGACAAGGCGTCCTTGGCCCCCGTACTTGCAGCACCCGGGACCTTTGCCAGAGATCTGTGGATCTGATTAGCTTGCTGGGACACCGGTGGCGTGACCGGTTGTGGGACCTCAGGAGGATGGCAGGTGGTGGGAACGCTCGGAGGTGGCTCGCTCTCCGGGGAAGGCAGGCCTGGGCGGGTCGTCCTCGAGGGGCCTGGCAGCTCCGTTTGGGAGGTTGCTAAGGGTTTGGCTGAGCCCCGCAAAGATGGTAGCCTTTGCTGTTCTAGTTCTTCCTATTCTATTGGCTCATTTCCCTCCAATGTTGCAAGAGGACAAAAATCTCTTGGAGGAAGCAGAGTAGAAATGACATAGGATTTGGAGCCAGAAGACATGGGTTAGAGTTCTAACCTGCCAGGTTTCAGGGGCTCCATTCCTCCTGTAAGCTGGGTTGTTGTGAGGATTAGTTAGACCAGGTTTGAGAAAGTGCTCAGCAAACTGTAGAATCATGTACCAATACCTGTGGTTCTTATTATAACCTGTTCCGAAATACTCTTTAAGTCGTGGTCACTTTTAAAAAGACACCTTCACTGTAGGGAAATCCATTCAGCTCGGTAACATTTAAAAGCAAACATGTAAGCCAGATGCTGACAGATGAGCCCGGTGACAGATGGTGTGACTGCGAGCCGTCCCACTCCAGCCCTCCCCCTCATGCTGAACGACGGATGGAGAAGGGAGCCCAGGGGGCCGGCGGAGCACGGGACCCCCTTGCTCCTTTCCCATGCAGTCTTGCACAGCTCGGCGGATCTTCACGGCTCCAGGGCCCGCTCAGAGCTCCTTTGCCCTTATGGAGACGCTACGGAAGTGGGGGGAGCGAGAGTGGGCAGGGAGGCTCAGGAGACAGAGCGGGGAGGGTGACGGAGTGGGGGAAGCCGAGGGAAGGGAAGAAGGGACAGGCAGGGATCTGTCTTTCAGGTTTGCGACCCTACCCTTCTGAGGAGGTAACTCACAAACACCGCTGATGAAATGTGCAGTTGAAGCAATGGTGATAACTCACACAGTACTTCCTGCGTGCCAGCCCCTGTCATTGTGTGCATGTGTCAACATGCATCAACAGGCAATCTTCACGGCTCGAGCATGGGGGGATCCCACGGCCCCATCTGCAGATGAGGACCTGAGAGCTCAGTAGCTCTGCAAGGGCCATGACAGGAACCTCAGGTTTTATTCTAACGACAAGAAGAAGCCACTGGGACTTTAGACACAGGATGACATGACCCAGTTCAGGTTTTACGAGGACCCCTCTGGGTAGGCCATGGAGAATGGGCTGCAGGGATGGAGGGAGACAGTGTAGAGATGGGAGCAGGTCAGAGCTGCTTGACGAGAGGATGGAAAGTGAAGAGTGGAGACTGCAAGTTTGGACAGCTTTTTTCTAAAAAAAATAAATTAAAATTAAAAATTTTAAATAAAATTATATATATTAAATATTTAAGGTGTGCAACGTGATGTTTTGGTACCTGCACCTACTAACTGATTGCTACAGTCAAGCTGGCTACCATGTCCGTCAGCGCACGCCAGACTCCGTGTGTGGTGAGGGCGCTTCAGACCTGCTCTCTCAGCAAATTCCACACCGTCAGTGTCAACCAGTCACCGTGACACACACCAGGCCCCCAGAACTCCTTCATCCTGCAAAACTGAAGCTTTGTGCCCTTCGACCAGCATCGCCTGAGTTCCCAGCCCCGGCCCGCTCTGCCCCGCTGCTCTCTGTTTCTGTGGATCGGGCTTTCTTATACTCTGCATAGACGCGAGGTCAGGTGTGGACAGGACTTTCAGAAGTTTTGACGTGAGCAGGTGCAGCGAGGGAGGAGATGGAGATGAGGAGGGTGTGCTCCTAGGGAAAGGACCTCTTCAGTGATTTGTGTGTCCATGGGATGTCCAGCAGGGAGGGGGGCCTAACAAGCAGGTCACAGTGCAGGAGGGACTGTGGGACCCAGGTTCTTGAGCTTGCAGGAGGGGACAGATCCTGAGCATAGAGGAGGGTCAGGCAGCCTTGGGCAGCAGTGGTGTCACTTTGGTTAGAATGGCAGGACAGTGTGTGGGCAGAGGACTGGGAAAACGAGGGCCTGACTGCTTCATTGCTCGTTTCCTCAAGGGAGTCGGAGCCAATTATTATTTTAGTCTGGTCTACAAACATTCGGGAGACTTCACCAATATCCAAGTTACTACTCCTATGAATTAGGAGAATGCATTTGATGTGCACATAACCAAGGGGGCTCCCCAACACCCCACTGCCAGTTTGGGGAGGGCCAGCTGCAAGCCTGGATTTAGCTTCCACCCAAAAAACCAAAGAAGCAAATCTCTTACAGTTTTAGATTTCCTATTTGGACCCACTTTCCAGCCTTACAGGAAATATTTTGAAATGTATTTGCAGAATACCTGTACTTGCACAAAAGCCCAGCAACATTGACTGGCACAGAGTTCGTGCACAATAAAAGATTCTTGTTCCATTCCTGGCTTTCTGTCAGCCTTTCTGTTGATGAGCACCTTCATGTGCACTAGCCTCTTTGATGCTCACAGCAATTTCATGCATTACACAGAGCAAGGCAAAGATGTACCCATTCCTCATTCACTCAGCTCTCATTTAACGCATATGCACCATGTGCCCACAGCCTGTGGGGACTGCGGATGCAGGTGTGTATGACCAGCCTCTGACACAGAGGAGCTCAGCATCTGGTTGGGAAGAAGCACCTCGTAGGTAGAGATGTGCAACACAATGTGATAAGTGCCATTTCCAACATGCATATAAGACGTTTGGGGAGCTCTGATGTCCAGAGTGAGTGTAAGGACATCTTCCTGTGTTGGGTACATGGAGCTATAAGGGTAAATAGGATTTTGCTAAGCCAATAACATTGGGAAGAGTATCCCAGGAAAAGAAGGAAAACAATTACAAAAGACCTGGGAGAGGGTCTACAAAGGAGTGGAGAGTGAGCAGGGAAGGGTGAGGGGAAAGGCCACATATCATGATTAACAATAGGGGCCCTGGAGCCAGAGCTTGGTACAAACCCACCTTTAGTTCCCTGTTTCTGCTTCTCTGGCTTTTTCTGCTTGTGAAGCCCACCCCTCTGCTCAGCTCACCAGAGCACCTTTCTTTCTATTTAATAGATGGGACACTGCCCAATTCATACTTGTTAGTGAAAGCCATTTAGATCTTTAAACACAATTTGTTGAAATTTTGTTCTTTGACAGCACAGACATGCAAGTTCCACAAAGACTGGCTCAGGGGGAGTTTGCAGAGATCACGGTGTGCTGCCACCTGGCAGGTGTCACCTGCCTGGCCTCCCAGCCCCGCACCGACATCTCAGCTAGGGTCCCGAGCTTTGACTTGTGCGTACGCTGAGCCCCTCAGCGCCTTTGCAGCCTGCACCTGTGTCACTGAGCAGTGTGAACTGTCCCATGGCTGGCGCTCCTGACACAGCAATGGAACGGCCCTGCCACAGGAATGGCCTGCGCAATCCTTTGGGTTTAATCTCAGGGCAGTGCTCGAGTGGACTGCAGCAGGGAAAAGGGTGTCTGTGCTCTTAGAAGATAGGTGTAGAGCAGGGTTTCCAAACTTCAACTTCTCAGGATCTCAGAAAGCTGCTTTTGCACTTGGCCAGGTCGTCCAAGATGCTTCCCTTAGCATTACCTGTCTCCACCAGGCCGGAAAGCACAGCCTCTCTGTGCTAATTTAAATAGGAAAGAAATAAGGTTCCAAAACCTTTAGCAAGCAAAAGAACTGATAGTCAGTCCTCTGGTTTGGGGTTGGGCCTGCAGTCACTTTCTTTTGCTTTTGGAGCTTCCCCTGGAAAGTGAAAGTGAAGCTTTTGGCCCTGATCCAGAGCGAGAGCACACGCACAGGGCCAGTTACTGCTGCTTTTAATGAAAAACCTCAGCAAATCCCACACTCTTGGAACTGGGAGGGAACCCAGAGGTCCATGGGTTTAAAACCTTTTATTTTCAGATTAGGAAACTGAGATCCAGGGAGTTGAAATGACACTCTCAATGCCATCCTTCATTGGCGTCTCACTTTCTCCTTGTCTTCTCTTCGATCCAAAAATGAAATGCCTCAAGCTGTCTCTGTGATACTGGGAAAGTCCTTCCCCAGACTGCTGGGATTTTGTAACCCGAGTCCTGAGCCCGCTGCCGCCCCGTTTGCAGGAGCGTCTGCCCCAGGCGCCTCACCGTTGCCTCGGATGGTGCCTGGTGCCAGGCCACCGCCGCTTCCGCCCCGCTCTCCTGCGGCACAGAGCTTCCCACAGCCTTGTGGCACGGAGACAGGCTTGTTGCCAGAATGATTCACTCAACATCTGCCCGAAGTTTACCGTGTGCCTGACCATGTCTTTCCAGAGCTGGCAATTTAGCAACCAACAAAGCAAAGTCCCCACCCTTAGGGACCTGCCATTTTAGGGCCAGTCCCCTTTATCAAAAAGGCACTTTCTCTCTCCTTCGCCAGCCTGACGCCACCTTGACAGGATCTGGTTTCTCACAGAGAATCTTTTCTATTACTTCTCTGCAGCTGGGATTGGGTGCCTCCCCAAATTCCTGTTATTCTCAGTGGACCAGAGGAAAGCAGAAATTTCCTTTAAGCAAAAAACAAAGACAAAAGCCCTAAAAAATGCTGTTCGAGAAAAATACCTCTTTACTTGATTTTCTTGAGCAGTGGTTTTGAAGTGTGGTGGCAGACAAGCGGCCCGAGGGTGGCGTGTGGGGACAGCAGCAGAGCTGTGGGGCAGGGCCTGGGGTGCAGGTGGGTGCGGCTAGGGGCCCAGCCATCTGTGTCTCAGCAACCCCTGGGGGATTCGGACGCCCCAGAAGCTGGGCAGTCTCTGGCGGAGCAGAGTGATTAACCTTCCACCTGTCTCCATTTCCCATCCCTGCTACACCGGGGCGTCTCCGCATAGCCAATAAAGCACTTTCCCAAACAAAAGAAGGTTCCCTCCCATAAAGTCAGTGAGAAAAAAGAAATGACGTAAAATTTATGACTTTTGGAGGACACTGTTATGTATTTCTGAAAACAGATCATGGAGTATGTATCAAATTGGATAGTACTTAGACACCACTGGATATAATAAGTGATGTAATAATTTTAAAAAGTCAATATTTACAATATGCCAAGAATTATATCGTTGGCAGTTACGTAAGCATATGATGAAAAGTGCTAGAGGTCACATGAGAAATGCACACGTGGGGGATGCAGGTTTCCACAGCCCTCTTGGTGGGCACATGAGCACAAATGTCTGAACACAACGGGCCTCTAGCATTGAAGCTACAACTTCCTGATGTAAGCACCCTTTGTGACATGGCCCTGTCCCTCTCCTGGCCGTCAGTCTGTGCCCCGTTGCGGGCCTGAGACGTCCTCTTCAGAGCCATGTGGCATCTCCCACCCTCCTGCAGCTGCAGCGGGCTTCCCACCTCCACCCTCCTTCCTTCCAGAGGGAGGGGAGTGCTCCACTGCTCTCGGTGTGACTCGGCGCTCCTCCCTTGGTACTGTCATGCCTGCCGCTGCCTGTCCTCTTCCAGGTCCTGCACTCTGGAGGGGCAGGCATCTTTTTCATCTTGCCTCTGTCCCATGGAGGTATTTTATTTACATTATCCAGTATCGAGTTTCACTTCTTCTTGGGTAGCAGCTCTAATTATTTTTTGGTTTCCTTAAGGCATTAGCATGTGTCACACTGTCACTATTCTGTTTCTGTGCCAAGCGGGTACGGCACATTTGTCCAGAGAGTCTACTTTGGTGATGCCCATTGGAAGGTGGCACACGCACTTCCCTCCAGGACAACATCGCCCGGGGGTGAGCTGCACCAGCCCTTGCCCTCTGCACTCGATGCTGCCAGCGAGGCCTCCACCTGCCCTGGAGACTCACACCAGAGACACGAGCTTCCCAGCTACCCACAGACCCTGGCTGGAAACTCAGAGAAATCCACACGCAGCCGTCACTGATTTTTACATTTGAAGTTACCAAGCAAAGAAAAATTTATGATTTAATGTCTTCCAAAGTAACAAGAGGCTTGTGAATTACCCCCTAGTTGTTAGGAGGCAGGGGACCCGGTCGTCACTCAGGATGCCTCCTGCTGCTCCCATGGTTGATGTGTTGATGCGCAGTCTTTCTGTGCAGGTATATGTATTTATACATGTGTGCACAATTATTGGACACATCTCAGATAACAGTGGATAATAAAATGTACATAGGGTCTTAAAGAGTTGGCATATTTCTTCCAAGCTATGATGGATATGGTGGCATGCCCCATGGGAATGTTTGTGATTTAATGTCATTTCTTGTGTCCTCAAAAATGGATTTTGGGGGGGGTGT
>VSMD01013125.1:0-44519 GCA_008750895.1 Mirza zaza | reverse complement strand
CCCTCAGGATCTGCAGCTCAAAAGACTCTGAAGGTGAGTTTTCTGAGCATCAGTAATCTCTAGCAGGCAAATCTTCGACAGGGTTCTTGGGATTGTAAGTGTTACTATAGTTTCTATCATAGGTCAGCTTTTAGACCAATAATAACAACAACAATCGCAGCTTGTACTCACTGAGCACTTACTGATACCAAGTGCTCTTCTAATCTACACAGATACATGTGTGTACCTGTATATTCCAAGTAGGGAAAACATGCACCTATAAAAAATAAATATTAATAAATAAATCAGAAAATGTATATCTCCTCCTATCCCAATCCCATGATTCCTTCCCAAAGACAAACTTTGCTACCAATTTCTCGGGTATCTTTCCAGCAATAATGTTTGTACAAACAACCATAATTTAATAGCCCACTATTTTTACACCACTGGCAGAAAAGTAATCACACATTTCTATTAATGTATCAGCCTTTTTTTACTTAACAGTAAATCTGAAACTTGTTTCAAATTAGTATGCATAGGTATGCGTTTTTATAACAAATAGCAAACAAATAAATAAATAAATTGTCTAATATGCTTTCACTTGCTCCACACACTAATTCTTTACTGAGCTGTCCACTGATTGCAACATGGTATAGATGAACACACTCATTTGTGTCATGAGAAACTCCAGCATTCTGTCTAATTGCTATTCACATCCCACTGCCGTTTATATTACCTGCAACACAAGGATTTTTCAAGAAAATAACAGGCTAACATAACCTCAAGCAACTAGTAAAGAGTATCGATCCCTATTGGTGTTGTTTCTGAAGACGCATGCGATTATGTTACCTGAATTTCAAATGGGAATAGGAAACAAGTGGGAGGGAAAAAATGTTCAGCTGACATGGGCTTAATTAGTTTACAACTGTCTATTTGTGTGTTTTTTGTTGTTGTTGTTTTCACTAATGACAACAAAAAAAAGTTCCCTATTGATCTAATTAGAAGTACTGATTAAATATTAAATAAATAAATTTCACATTTGTAGGACATAAGATGTTTAGAGTGGGGGTCTCCAACCTTTTTGGCATCAGGGACCAATTTCATGAAAGACAATTTTTCCACAGACCAGGGGGGTGGGGATGGGGAGAAGATGGCAAGCAATGGGGAGCAACTATAAATACAGATGAAGCTTCACTCAATCCATGGCTTGGGGGCTGAGGACATCAGGTTTAGAGGACCTGCTTGTGTAAGTGACTTATCTTTCTCTACCAAATCCCCTCCAGGACCAAATAAACTAGTAGCTATGGCAGTAGAATACTTGGAGTAGAATATCTCCAAGGGAAATCTTTTAGGCCCTTTTCCAGAAAGAACATATCACAAGAAAGTTTTAGTATAAAAACATTTGTCCTGACAATTATTAAAAATAGCAAATGGAAATGCTTCTAGGATTGATAAGTTCACCACTGTATTTATGGTAAAGACAACTTGTCACCAAGGAAACAATTAAGGGAGACACAAAAACCAAAGGAAAAAGAAAGAGGATTTGCTGTGTTCTGAATTAACTTGCAACCTACTTTGAAAGAAATCCCTAAGTCTCTAATGATAACTACTATAAGAGCCACAAGTAGCATTAATTCCATGAAATCAATCTACTGCCCAGATTGCTTAAAGTACAGAAAGAAAAAAAGAAAAGCAGGCAATCAGTCTAGTCTTGACCACAGGGCTTCTGAAAGCTAGCTAGTATCACCTAGCCAATGAAAGATTCATCTGTTTATCGTCAGTTGTTTCGCTTGGAACAATTCCTTTCCCAAGGTAATTATAAAGCAATTACTTACCAGTTTTCACTTTATTGGTTACTACTTTTATTCAAAGAATGGCAATTACTACATAATTACAGTACATAGTTATCTGAACAGTCTTAACTGAACCTACCAATGATAAATTAGACAGTCAGTGTAGCCCTAATTATGTATTCTGTAGAGTATAAATATGTAATGACTGTGTAGTTACATATTAATAAGCCCTTTTTTTTTATTTTTCAAAGCCTGATGCAATGAAATACCACTGGATCCAATACATTGGATCTACCATTGGAGTCATGCTTGTTGTTCTGCTCAGCTTTCTGGAAGGCAATGATGGACCACGTGTGTGTTGGGCATTGCCCACCAGTTATCAGTTTCATCCAATTGCAATCACTAGAACAGAGAGAAAATCAAAACTGGAAAGTAAAAATTTGTTTTTCCAGCCCTCCTTTCTAGTGCATCCCCTTTCTGCTGGAAAGCCAGCAGCTGTGGCTTAGATTCAAGAATTGCAGGTGCAGAAGCTTGACAGCGCCACTGTAGCCTCACCTTCACCTAATCCCTGCAAGCAGAATACCTGGATTCAGAAGCAGGAAGGGGCTTGAACTCGGCTGCAGGCCATGATTTGGTTGTTTGTGCTTTTAGGATATTATTTTGGTTCCAAAAGTGACCATAGGAAATCAAGTGTCTGAGAACAAAGTGTTTAGCAATGCCATCCTCTAGCAAACTTTCTTAAATTCTCTTTAAGTATAGGACTCGATTTCACAGAAATCTGAACTGCATGAAATGTCACCACCAACCTAAATGAAGTCCATCAATCTGCGTTACACCTGGGCTAATACACAAACTTCGAGAGCGATAGATAGTGCCAACTTTCCACTGCAAATATTTGCATGGAATGTATGGCAAGAAAGCTTTAATGAGGCAGAAGACAAAGGACAAGACAGAGGCTCTCCCAGCAGGTACTAATGATCTTTGGGAACTGTCACACTGGGAACACAGATGCTGACATGCACAGGTGAGGTGAGAAAGAAATGAGAGTAGGTGATTTAGCAACAAGCTGCCTACCCTCCAGCACACATCCTCTCCAGAGCTGATCATTCTCCCTGAAAGCTCTCTACTTTCCGTTTTGACCCTGATCCCGGAGCAGAGATCATTCTGATGTATCCAGTACCCATATCCTAGGGGACAGCCTTCACAGAGGAGCAGGGAGAGGCAAGGGCAGAGAGCACATGTGGCCAGATAGAGAGCTGAAGCCACTGCTAATGGGGCCACTGCAGCAGATGTTATGGTGATGGAATAAATCAGATAAAATATGGGTCATATCCTCCTTGAGGATTGGCCTTGAGGTCTAGATTCAATTTGGCACACACACACAAAAACCCACTTTTTAATAAACAAATATGGGAGTGAATGAGAGGTTCTATAAAAGTTTTCAGTCTAGGAGCAATGTAAATCAAACAAATGGAAAAGACTTAAAGAGAAATAACTTCAGAAGTAGCCATTAATGTGTCGATCGCTTCACATATACCATCTTCTTTAATCATCACAAGAACTCAGAGTGGTGTGTATTATTGTTTGCATTTAGCTGAGAAGGAAGCTGAGGGCTGGGGCTTCCTCAGTATCATACCCTTGGTAAGTGGCAAGGCTTGGGTTTGAGCCCAAGTCTGTCAAACTGTAATACCTATGCTCTTTCAATGAGGATGCCAATATCCAACAACACCTGGACTAACTTTTAGTGAGTACTTACTATTATTAGGTACCACCCACCCACAGCTCCCTGGATACTGACTTTCCCAATTGGGCCCTGAGATCATTGGAGTCTGAAAAGGTAATTCTCATTTTTGCGCTCACAGGGCCATGTAAAAGGCCTGAGTCAAGCAGGTGCTCAGTTGGTGTGGAGATGAATGAATGATTGAGTAAATGAATGAACATGGAATTCTAGACTGGAAGCAACATTAGAGAAAATTAATTCCAACTACCTAATTTTACGGAATTATTTTCTTAGAATCAGAAAAATGTTAAGTGACTTGCACAAAAGAAACTGCTAGATAAATACACACATAAACACATACACACACACATGCATGAATGCACTCATAATCCCAACCTCATAACAACAGAGTAAAATATATAAAATATGCCTTTCTTGATACCAGGATTTATGCAGATTTTGAATTTTTTAGCTATATAGGCCACAGATTGTGATGAGAACACACCCTAATTTGGCAAGTGTTTTGTATCCATAATGAGATTTCTAAATGTTATCTGTTTTTAGTACATAAAGATATCTTGAGTAAAATATTTAACATAATTGTGGCACTTGTCATATAGTCTTTCCTCCTTTTATACCCCAAAAGGATTGCATAGCCTGAGGTTGTAATCAGCAATGAATGGTTTCTATATATTTGTGTATTTTCATGTGTGTATTTTTTTTTTGAAACATACAGTTTATGCCTCAGCAGTGAGGAATTCCTGAAATCACAGAGAGACTTGATATGGACATAATACGTCTGTATAGTGACTTTGTAACTTATCACTCAAACCAGGACTAGGATACATTTTAAAGTGAAAGGGGATGTTATTAGTACTTAGGTCTAGTAGGTCCCAAGCATCCTAGAACAGATGCCTGCCCTATTCATGCATTTACAGAGGAATGCTAAATAAATTGTCAATGAGGGTAAGGGACATGGTTCCAAAAAAAGCACTGGAGAAGACATTCTTGGTATGGGCCATGACAAGAACAGAAGTTTTATGATTTGTCATCTTTGAGGGATTCAAGAATCTGATGGAAATCATAAATCTTCTCCACCAGACTATATACATTCACACAAGATTTTGCACTCATTTTCAGGGGAGAGTTCATCCATAGGCTCTGGACGCTAGAATAAGACCTCCAGATAAAGAATCCTGGTTCTAGAGCAGGTTTCTGAACTTTGGCACTATAGACATTTTGGGCCCAAAAAAAAAAAAAAAAATGGTTTGTGATTGGAGACTGCCTTGTGCAAAGTAAGGTGGTTGGCAGCATCCCTGGCCTCTCTACCCACTAGATGCCCTAGCACCCTGTCCCCTGTTATAACAACCCGAAGTGTCTCCAGACATTGTCAAATGTCCCTTGAAGGGCCCCTCGTTGAGATCACTGTTCTGGAAGTAAGAACATGAAAATCTCACATAAGAAATAAAAGCAGATGTAACTCACTAGGATACAACACATAGCAAACTGGAGTTTAATAAGAAGCAAAGGCAGTGCAGTGTAAAATTCCAAAGTTCCCCTTTCAATTTGTTTATGCTCTTAATTCATGGCAGATATGACCATTCTCTTCACAAAAGAGAGTTAATGATGACCTATTTAAGAGAATCTGGCTCTATTGAAGAGTTCCTACCATTTCATTCCACCATCTGACAGGTGTTGAGTGGAAATTATTCTGCAGAAAACATTCTGAAGTGTTTGTAATGAAGAGAACTTGTAACCTAAACTGTAAGAAACATTCTGGGAGGGTGTTCCATTTATAATCGGCCCTACAGAGACAGGGCAAATTAGGCACCTGGAGAAATGCAGTTTCCAATTCAATAAGTATTTATTGGACATGACTACATCCTCTGCCTATTCTTCCCATTTGGCAAATGAGGCAGTGGTCACTTTCTAAACCTTCTGAGCTTCAGTTTGTGAGACTACAAAGAAAAAAATTTATAAAATATTGTACATAAGGGTACATTTAGCTACAATTTCCCATTTTCTCTATGTATGGCAACTTATGGGACACGCTGTATTTTAAATATGTATTAAAATGATGAACTCAATAAAAGTAAACATATTAAAAGTCACAGTTTTGTTTACCCCATTGGTGGCACGTTTTCAATTTAGATATGCCAGGAGCTTCAAAAAAATGGAAATAGCTTAAACTTCTCACCAACTCGGAGTTTCTGCTTAACTACTAAATGCGTGTGCCCAAACCCTATAAATTCTATTTCAGTAGGTCTGGGCTAGGGCCTAAGCCTCAGCATTTTAGCAAGCACACTTGCTCAGAATCAAGCATTAAAGATGCTTGATTCTGAGCAAGTGTACTGGGAGCACAGTTTAGCAAGGAGGGCTTTAGCTAAAGAGAGAAGGAGGAAAAAGGTATCTTTCCTACAACATTAGACAAAGGGGAATTCAGAGAATTGTGGGTGATTTGAAAAGTTAAAGCTACAACATTTTCTTTCACTTCCTTTTCTACCTAGCAAACTTTTGCTTATTCTTTGAGGTACAGCTCAAATATTTTATCCTCTGTGAAGACCTTTAGATAGCCCCCTGTTACATCAGTTATTGCAACATCCATTGAGCTGTGAGCACTTGGAGAGACAGAGCATACCTTGGTTATGTCTAACTTCTATCTGCCAAGACTCTAATATAGTGCCTGGCACCAGACATATTCAATAACTCTGATGGCTAGAGTGCTTTATTTTATACTTTTCTTCGTGTTACAATATGTCCCAGAAGATCCCAAATTTCAAGAAAGATGCGATTCTGATCCTACATCTCCTAAAATAACATGGGGGAGCAACTCCTGAGATAAGAGGGACTTGCTCTGGAACTCGGGGAAGGTAGACCCCTCCCCCCCATCCTGCCTTGGCTGACTGTGTCTCCATCCCCTACACCAGGAAGCACTGGACTGGATTTCATACTTTTCTTAATCCTTTAGCCAAATGCCATTAGGCAGGGAACATCCTGCAAAATGGTAAGTGTCTTGTGATATACCTTTTTTCCTTACATGGACATGGCTGAGGTTGGCATTTCCAAACTAGCAAATTAATACAAAGGTGCAAATCTAGTTATCTTACAATTTCTATAGGGAAAAAAAAATCCCTGTAATTTCTATCATTTCATTTCACGAAATCAGCTATATCATAGGTTTCCTGGTATTGATTGGCTTGATCTAAATAGGACATTTATCATGCCAATTCTACCATTACTTCTAATAATAACAGCTGGAATGCACTGAGTGAATACGTGCCAGGGATTATATTTAGCAATCCTCCATATGCCTTATCTCATTTAACCCTCTCAGTAACTCTGAGTTCATGTGAGTCTAAGAATCTCTGCACTTTTTATTTATTTTACAGGTGAGAAAATCAAGGCTAAGTGTTTAACTGACTTACCCCAAATCATAAATGGAAGAGCCAGAAATTGAATACAGGCCCATTTGATCTAGAGTTTTAATTACTATTCCATATGGACCTGTCATTCTTAATCTCCAATTCAAAGCACTCATGGATATTTTGAGCCAGTGTAAGTTTCTAAGATTCATGTGGATATCCAGTTAGCACAGAGAACCTTGAATTTGAAGCACCTAATTATAGTCAGAGTTTGATCATTTCATCCACACAGTAGAAACCCACAGAAAGCATGTAAGAATTTATACCAAAGTCATAAGAATGCAATTTCACTTTCTCTACTCCCTCTGTGCTCTGATTGAACAGATCTTTGACATTCATTGCTCACAGCCTTTGCGAGGTTGTGAGTCTAACTTCACAAGACAGAGAACCCAATTTTAATAAAAGAGCAGGCCGGGAAGTTGCGCTGCCCCCACAAGATTAACCCACCTCCTAATCCAAGGGTCCTTTTCCTTTGATTCAAGGAGCCAAGGGTTATTCAAAGTGCTGTTCATTTCTAGATGTTACCACTTCCATGAAATGGAAAAGCCACTGAAAGCTTCAATCAAATGCCAACTGCTATCACCTAATCTCTTTGATCTGGGTCCTTTAAAACACAAGGAGTTATGAATGCATGCTAAATCAATAAAAGAAAAAGGAAAGGAAGACAAAAGAAGAGAAGGGAAAAGGAGGAAGAGAATGGAGAGAGAGGTAAGTAAGGGTAGTGAAGGAAGGGAAAGAAGGAGAGAGAGAGGAGCTTATTGTTTTCTTGTTTGCTTTCAGTACTAAGTGCTGGGGAGAAAGTATGTACTACTTTTCCCAGCCTTTCTCCCTACAGGTGGAAAGAGGAATAAAGGAAGTAAATTTACATCTCAATTCTATCTCTAGTGATTTGATAAGGATTAGGCTAAATGAAGCACCATTTGCAAAGAAAGCATTAGTAAATAAATAAGCCTAAGTAAATAAAAACTTCAGGGATGCAGACGAATACACTTCAGGAGCTAGAGCCCTTCTTCCAACGTGGAATAAACTAAGCACTGACATTGGAACAGGCAACCTGAAACTGACCTTTCAAAATCTTTCAGAATGGCTGTCTTTTGAACTGTTGTCAAGCAAATAGATGCAGCTGAGCACTCACCGCCATAGAGGTGACTGTAAAGATTCTTCTCCGGGATTAAGAGTCTTCCAATTACCCAATTATATGACACTTGACTACAGCCAGCTCTTCAACTACCCAATGTGGCTGTACAGTCTTCCCAAGTGGATGGCAGGGATGTTCTCCAGCACCATGAAGGGTCCATTAGCTTTGCTCCTAAGAGAACCTTTCTGACTTGACCTCATCCCCAACTTCTCTGAATTCAAGTCTCAGCTCATGATCAGCCCCAGCCAGTCACCACCCCGCTATGCTCCTGGAGGGCACATAGGACTCTACAGTGTCATTCAGCACTCTGCAAGGGAACAGATACATGTCTCCACCTGCTTTAGCTCAAAATTTTAAATGCCTGGTAAGATGCCTCTCGAATAGCAGAAGTTTAACAAATGCTGCTAAATGAACGTTTGAATAACTGATTGCTGAAGGGAATGAATTTGCTGATTTTGCAAAGAGGTTAAGAAGATATGTTATTCTTGAAGGTTTTTTTGTTTTGTTTTTGCTACTTCAAGAAAGACTAAATCTGTCTGGGGTACATATGTGTTTTCCTTTTGGGAAAAAGGATTAAAGTACCTTATAGATGAGGGTCTTTGAATACAGTCCTCCACTCATTCTTTCTCCCTCTATGCAATGAAATTTAGAGGAGACTTATGGAAGAAATGGAAACCATTTGTTATGGTTCAAATATGCAAAGGATATTAAAGTCTTGTTTGCATGGATGTTTGTTCTACCTGTATATCTATATATCTATACTTATCTATATAACTCTATGTATACATATACATACACCTGAACAGAGATGGAGTATATTTCTTAAAACCTGAGTTACATATTCAGGGAGATTTTTTTCAAACTTCTTCTATGAGACATAAAGGTGTAAGAGCTAAAATATGGACCATGTAAAATAAATATAGTAAGGCATGCATATTTCATTGTGTAAGACTGTATGGAGTAGGTTCTCAACATGTTATGTGGGGGTTATAAGTATAAAACATGATCCATGCCTTAAAAATTTTTGTAATCTTCTTAGGGAAAGGGCAATCACACATGAAACAAGACTGCAATAAACTCAATAGAATTCAGAACTTAATTGTGTTCTACAAACTCCCAAGAGAGGTCAACAACAATTAAAATTTCTCCTTTCAGTGTCTTGGAAGCTATGCAGATATTTCTCCCAAATAGGTTGACCTTACTAGACTTACACTGATTTAGAAGAATATAAAGGATTTTTATAGGGAGAACAGAAGCAGGAAGGGCAGTCTGGTCAAGGAAAATATCTAGAGCAAATGAAAAAGGAGCCAGAAGTCAGCCTGGTGTCTTCCTAATCTTCCTAACACATGCCTGAGACTGGCCTGAGTAAATGTGGAGGAAAAAAGGAGGAGAAGAAGAGTGGAGAATAGTGGTGAAGGACGGATTGTCAGAAACTATATATAAAATGATAGATTAAAAAAGAAAGGCCGGGCATGGTGGCTCATGCCTGTAATCCTAGCACTCTGGGAGGCTGAGGCAGGAGAATCACTTGAGGCCAGGAGTTTGAGACCGGCCTGGGCAAGAGCGAGACCCTGTCTCTACCAAAAATAGAAAAAAAAAATTAGCCAGGTGTGGTGGCTCATGCCTGTAGTCCCAGCTACTAGCGAGGTTGAGGTAGGAGGATCCCTTGATCCCAGGAGTTTGAGCTTACAGCAAGCTGTGATGACGCCACTGCACTCTACCCAGGACAGAGTGAGACTATCTCAAAAAAAAAAAAAAAAAAAAAAAAGGAGGAAAAAGAAATAATAGGTAGGAGGGTATATTAATTTGAGAACTGTGGGTGGATATTGGATTATCTCCCTGCGTGTTATTTTACAGAAGGCAACCAAAGCCCACAGGGGTGAAAGACACGCCACACTAGGTAGGTCTTCAGGCCAGTCCACCACATTCCCACTACGGTTCTCTTCTCCGTGGGTGGTACTGCTCCAGGAGCCTCACTCTTCCTAACATCAAAATTTAGTTTGAGTTTGGAGATTTGATATCTCTCAAATGCAAATGACCACATTCTGAATATTTCCTTCTACAAGCCTCTGAACTGAAAAGTGAGAACATAAATTTGGGGATTTTTTCTTTTTTGATGCTGCTTATACTTTTGTTTTAATCTGGAAAGTTAAGGCCATACAGAGGACAGCTAGCCAGAGAACTAGATCTCAAAAAAGGTGTTGAATATTGTTGTTGTCTGAAAGCACCTGTCTACAGAATGGCTAGAAGGCAGGTCATAAACACGGTGGTAGTAGCCTGTTTCCCAACTCCAGTGATTTCTAGGTGAGTGACTTTGGGCAACTCACTTAATCTCTATAAAATTAGTTTCCTCTATTTGTCAAATTAGGTAAATAAAATCATCTGCCTCTTGGGAATACTGTGGGGACCAAATAAGACAAGGCATGTAAAATACTTAGTAAAGAGCCTAGAAAACGTCACAAGCTCTAAAGACATTAACTATTATTAGCTATAATACCTTCAGATAAATGTTAGCTATTATTAACTACAATATCTTCAAATACATGGTGCTGTAGAAGAAAGTTTGGAACTTACACCCTAGAATAGCAGAATCTGTACTGATTTATACATCTTATATGAAATTCACTTAGCAACGTACTTTGCTTTCTGGTTAACACATGAATTTTATTTTCATATTAACCTATAGACAGACTGAACACATTCTTCAGGTCCAGCAGAGGAGGAATCCTCATAAATGACAGATCATTCTATTCAATGAGCGTATTCAGAATTTCTCAATCAGAATGTATAGAACTAAGATATTTTAATTTTAGCCTTCATTAGAATTCTGTGTTTTACAGTTTATTATTGTTTTTATGTGTGATTATATATGGCAAGTAACCATCGCAGAGTTTAGGGGCTCTAAGGATCTTAGGCTGGCCATAGGTGGGGTGGAAAGGTCTAGAGGTGAATTCTAGGGATACCATGAAGTCCTTGAGAAATGTATGCAAATCTTGGGTGCTTGAAAATGTTTCTGGGAAAGGGTCCATAGCTATAATCAGATATTCAAAGGAACCATGACAACAAAAGCTTAAGATATCTATCAAACAAAATCAATAAAAGAATGACTCAAACAACATAGTATACAAATATAATAGACTTAGTAGCAGTTCTTATGATTGGGGAGATATATAATGCATTGAATAAAAGTCTATGATATATTAAGTGATAAAAGCAAGTTACAGAATTATCTTTTAAAGTTGCAGAGTGGTATTTATGGTACATATTTTCATATATACTAAATATGTAAGTATTTCCAAGCAGACATCATATATAGCATATGTAGTATTTTTTATAAAATATAATTGTATATACACATATGTGTGCATGTGCTATATACATATTTTAAAGAGCCTAGAAAATATATTCCAGTGGTTAACCAGTAGTTATCTTTAGGTAGTAAAGCTAATGTATTTAGTTCAATTTTGGCTACCATATTTTCTCAATCATAAGTTGCTTTTTCCCCCATTTTAATATTTATGAAATCAGAATTCAACTTATAATCAAAATATGCCGTTAGTGAAGTGCTTCTTTGTTCTCTCCCCATAAGCCTCAATTAATATATGAAAAGACTTATAACTAAGGGTGAGTTCAAGTCAAAAAGATATGGTACGTATATATCTCTGAGTTGCTTAAATTCTTTTCAAGCAGCAAACACCGATTTTATGACTTTTTTCTAAAACAATCACCAGAATTAGTAAGTTTTAAGCCCCTACAGGAATGTGTATCTAATCTACAGAAATTCATTATTTACATATCACTGTCTTTCAATGCTAGTTCCTTAAATCTAGGAACAGTTACCATTGGTAAAATAAGCACTACCAAAAAAATGTTGGTGCTACACAACCTTCTATTACCTCTCAAATAACTTCACGCGTATACAAATACATGATAACACATACATTGAAGAGTTCTTAAAATATGTGGTCTAAACATATGCTGGTCTAAACACTTTATGTATATCATCTTAATTTTCACAATGATGACATAAAATGAATCCAATATATTAAGCCTAATTTATGAGTAATGAAACTGAGGTTGAGAAACTGAAAATTATGCTGAGTCCCACAGCTGGTATGAAGCAGTGGTGGGAATCCAAACCGCTCTCTGCCTACCTCTGGAGCTTCACCCTTTAACCAGGGCATTGCTCCTTTTCCTCCTCTTCTAGCTCTACCCCCTTGACCAAAGAAATAATGTACAAATGTACCTGGAAATTACTGTTTGTGTTCACCTGTGACTAAGCCGGAGTACTCCCCAACAGGAGAACAATGAGTAATAACACAGGGACAACCAGTGCAATGAGTTTATTCTAAGGTCCTTCAAAACCAAATGCCTCCCCAGGGCTCTAATTCCCCCAGAGTGCACCAAGATCTAGGTAGGGCCCTTTGAGGACCACACTGTTTCCAAGGGTTCCCACAGGTTTGGCAGAACCAGGTGGCCAACATTAGCCCTGGTCTACATCTAATTAAGATTTTGTCAGGTCTGTTCCTATTTAGATTACCAAGGTTTTTGCAACTTAAAAGGCATGTTACCTTCTTAGAAGCTGAGTGGAATGAACAAAGTCTGATTAAATGTGATTTACCAGTTGATTCAGTATGTATAAGCAGACAGCTCGCTGGCTTTGGAAGTGAGTGCTGGTATCAGCAGAACAGAGGATATTCAGAGAGGTTAAAAATAAATGGCTGAAAGATGAGTCTTAAAAATCCGTTAGTGCCAAGTCAGATGATTTATTTCCATAAATCATCCCAATGTTCAGATTTCACATGTTAACATAAGTCAAAAATAATTTTGTGCTGCCGTTTGATCTGAAATCATAGCAAGTGGCTGCCACTGAAACACATGAAAAATTAAGCGTCTCCATTTCTTCGGAAACAGGGCACAACCAAATTGCTCTATCGTAAATTTTAACATCCACAAATCAGCACTCTGTAGGAACTGTGTTCCATTTGCTAGATTTTCCTACCCCAGAAACAGAAGAATGATTAGTTCCAGGGCAGAAAATCTGGAATGAAAGCCTTGGGGATACAAAGGACATATAAAAGAATTTTCCAAGTAGCCCCTATTTCAGGAGAGACAACAAGAGAGAAAGCATGTCTGTCATGAGTGTTGGGGGGGAGAGGTATCAGCCGACACCACTAAGTCCCTGTACCAGCTCGGCCACCATCCTCTGCCTGTACATCTCTTGGTATTCAGCACCGAGCTTCACAGGTTCCTATCATCTGCAGTCCCTTCACACGTGCACCCTGATTACCTTCCCCCATCCTTGGTACCAGTCCCAGACCTAGATGGAAGCAACGGCCCTCGTTTATCTGTCATTGACATTATTCGATTTCTAAGAAGTGGACATTTTCTTATTATGCCCTGCTTTCTTTTATTTTTTTTAATTGGCAAGTAAAAATTGTATTTATTTATGGTATATATTTTGATACACATATTCATCGTGGGATAGCTAAATCAAGCTATTTAAGATATACTTTATTATACATACTTGTTTTTTTGTGATAAGAATGCTTAAAATCTATTCTTGGCAATTTCCATGTATACAATATACTATACTATACTGTAATAACCATAATGTACAATAGATCTCTTGAACTTATTCCTACTACCTACGTGAAGTTTCGTGTCCTTTGACCAACACCTCCCCAGTCCTCCACCCTCCAGCCTCTGGTAACCACCATTTTACTCTCTGTTTTTTTGAGTTTGACTTTTTTATACTCCACATATAAGTGAGATAGTGCAGTATTTTTCTTTCTGTGTGTGGCCTATTTCACTTAACATAATGTCCTCCAAGTTCACACATGTTGTTACAGATGGCAAAATTTCTTTCTGTAGGTTAAATAGTATACTATCGGGTTTATACAGTACAACACATTTTCTTCATCTATTCATCCGTTGTTAGGCATGGAGATTGATTCCGTATCTTGGCTATTGTAAATAGTGCTGCAATGAACACGGGAGTGCAGGCATCTATCTCTTCAACCTACTGATTTCATGCCCTTGGGATATACGAGGTCTGTCCAGAAAGTATCCAGCCATGTAACATGAAAAACAGAGACCTTTACTGAAACAGATACAAGAAACATTGTGCATAGGACAATGATGCCTGAGTCCCCTTCTAAGTAGGCACCTTGGGACATCACACAGTTCCTCCAGTATCTCTTAACCTAATCCGTACACATTCAACATTCCCAGGTGTTCTGTTTGTTGCAGGCCTTCCAGAACATGGATCACTTTCAACAGATTCTTGACCATCTTTGAAGCATTTGTGCCACACTTTTATTTGTGCCGCACTCATTTCATCATCCCTGAAAGCCTCCTGAATCATCTGAATAGTTTCTGCAGAGGAGTATTCAAGCTTAACGCAAAATTTGATGCATATTCATTGCTCTACTCAGTCATTTTGAATGTGACGGCCACACAGTACACATGCCCACTCAACAGCATCTAGCGTCCCGCTGACTAGTACAGTCAAGGCGTCATTGTTCATGCATGTGCATTTCAGCCCAGTCTCCTTGGCTGCCAGGTTACATAGATACCGCGCAAACCATTCTCATTATATTAACAATAGCTGGATACTTTTCCAGACCTCATATACCCAGAAGTTGGATTGCTGGATCATATAGTACTATTTCTATTACTTTATGGAACCTCCACATCGTTCTCTATAATGGCTGTACTAATTTATATTCCCACCAACAGTGTGCAAGTGTTTCCTTTTCTCCACATCCCTGACAACACTTATCTTTCATCTTTTTTTATAACAGCCATTCTAACGGGGGGTGATATGATATCTCAGTGTGGCTCTGATTTGCATTTCCCTGATGATTAGTGATGCTGTATGCTCCTACTTTCAAACGTTTGCTGACTCCTTATTACCTGAAGAATCAAGTTTAAATCCATTAGTGTGGCTTAAACAAGCCTTCCCATTTGGCCTTATCCTCCCTTTCCAGAGTCATTACCCACCGCCCTGTATCCAGATACCCCCTCCTCTGTAGCCAACAACAAACAGCTCCCCCATTCTCCAGACATAATGTGTACTTTCATGTCTTCAGATCATTGTTCATTTTATTCTCTCTGCCTGGAATGCTCTTTTCCCAACCTCTTCTTCCATGTCTGGCGAAGGTTCATTGTTCAAGGCCCAAGTCCAGTGTCAACTTTTTGGAAAAGCTTTCTGGGGAAGAATTAAATGATCCCTTTCTTTGTCCAAATGGCACATTAATCATATCATAACTATTGTGCCTCTTGCATCATATTATACTACTTTCAGCCTATCTGCATAGTGTTTCTGTTTACCAAAGACAGAATACCTGAAGGCAGGAACCCATGTCTGACCTATCCTTCCCTATCCAGTACTGCACCTCGCATGATATGATCAAGAGACGTCTATAGAATGAATGAAAAAAAAAGAAAGAGGAAGACAGAGAAAGACAACAAAGGACAAGGATCAAAGGTCTTCTCCATAAAACATTTTGAATGAAAGTAACACATGTTCCTGATTTTAAGCATTCTCACCTATCGTTTACCACATACATTCTATTCAACTTTTCAACTCATTTTTAAAGTATATTTTACTTTAGAGGTGTCCAGACCTGAATTTTAAGCTGAAATACATTTGTCTTGCTTCTTACAAATTATTTTTTCTTACATACCTAGATTTTGGGTTACTAGAATTCAGCATGGAAAATTTATTGAAGCTGCACCACACCCAAATTCTCTAATTATAAAAAAAGAACACACAAAATATCTAAGAGTCTCAGCACAAAGGAACCAAATGTGATAGAGTATCAGTAACAATCACTGTCTGTGGAAATATCAGGATAGAAAAAAAGAAAAAGAAACCATCTATGCAGGTTTACCTTAAAAAAGAAATACTATAATCTTGTTAAAATATTAATTGCCTAACGCTACAAGTAATGTTTTCTTTTCTTGATATGCGCAGCCAGAACTCTCAGTACCAAGACTTTGATAGCTTAAGCTGAGGTGTCTGTAATTAATGAGGTAAATCCTCATTTACTAGAGATTTACTGCAGCGAAGAGGGGTAGCATGGGATTAAAAACACTGCTATTGACCAAGGAATCTGGGGAAAGGCACGAAATTTGTATAACTCAGACTTCTCTGTAAAAAATTAATATGTCAAGGTGTTTTATAATTTAATATCGAAATTATCTTATAATATATGCCTCTGTTCTATGCCTTCACCACCCCAAAGCACACTTCTCAAGAACAAGATAATATTTACTTCTCCTCTTCTAAGAAACAATAACCAGTCCTTGTATTTGGAGTTCCAAACTTCTTCCCCTGGGAAGTAACTCAAATTTTTGTGCTTTGAAAGCTAAAAGCAGGCATTACCACAGGAGGGGAGGGAGGGTGGATTGTTGCACCCTAAAGAAAACCTCCATCCAAGGCTTTGTTGAGGCCAGTATTTAAAAACTAAAATACTTACAGGAGCCATAACGTAACATAAGTGTGTGAATTATTTTGGGTATAAAACAAAAGATCTGCATAGGACCTGTGGCCCAAACTGGAGATTGCAAGTTCCATCTTAAGGCATTCAAGTTCAAATATTCTACAGTAACCTTCCTATTAAAATGGGCCAAATTTGGCATTCTGCTGCCTGTTTGGAGTATGTGCTGAGTCCCCTCAAGTGGGTAAAAGCTGGACTGCCCAAGAGGGTGGGGTTAGAAGCTGTGTGACTTTAAGGCTGCTGTCCAAGGTATTAATCATGCAGGAGAGAGTGTGGGGTCCCAGGATCAGGCTTTTAGGGTTCCATGGTCACAGAGAGCAGGCCCTCAGTTGAATGCAGTACAGTGTGATGGGAAAGAGGTAATTGTTCCAGTCGGGGTGGCAACACAGAAACCCTGGGTTAGGGGATAAGACCCCAGTGCAGGGCGGTGGCTGATGGGCGGTACAGGACCAGCTCTCAACATGGCAGGCAAATAACAGTGGGACTTACGGTGACAAGTACAGACTGAAGACCAGTCCCCTCTCCATCCTCTGGACTAAATCCAGGGGTAGTAGTTATAAGATACAAAGAGGTGAGGAGGAGACCCATAAAATCATCACATATTGGACATCCTTGCTACCTTAGTGAATGAGGGTATAAGTTAGATTTAATTCAACTCAAAAAAAAAAAAAGACATGGTTGGAACATTCTTATACTTCATAGCAATCGTAAGTTTTTTTGGGGGGGAAATTATGATAATCATAGCTACTATTTGTCAATTCCTCATGTATTTCACATATATTCCTTCATTTAATATTGGAAAAATCCATCCTGGTAAATACTATTACCATCCCTACTTTACAAATGAGAAAACTGAGGCATGGAGAGGTAAGTTTGTCCAGCTGGCCTAGAGGTAGAGCCAGATTTCAAATCCAGGCGGTCAGAATTTCAGAGGCTGCATGTGTAAACAATACACTGCACCATCTCTTGGGTTTAAATGGCAGATCCTCTCTCCCAGACTGACATGATCATTCTGTAAACCCTCTTCCCGTGAACCAGAGGCTCCTGCTGGATAGAAAAAAATAAAAAGCAATCACAGCTCAGCTTTGAAAGCAAAACAGAAGAAGCAAGCCCTCACCTCCACAGACTGCTGTTTTGGCCTCTGCCATGGGATCTCTGTTAGCCTCTGAACCTACTCTCCCTTCCAGCCTCTGCACCCTGTACTCCCAAGCGGAGGTACAGGGCCACTAGATCTTAGAATAGATGGAGGAAGGGGATGCCTTCTCAGAAAAGGATCGTGGACTGGAATAAACAAACACAAGTCAGTATTTCTTAAGCTCAAGACATCTACCAAAAAATGCATTTTAAGATCCCAGAATCTTCTAGGATATTCTTTAAAATGTGTTGTTTAATTTCAATTAAAATTTTTGAAAATAACTCACATTCTAAATCATTCAGAATACCACCTTTGAAACTGACTGGCCTTGTGAGTGGACATGGAAACAGGAGAAGCTACAGAGCCTCTTGAACTGGGAGAAGAGACAATTTATTTGGGTTCCCCAAGCTTTCAAACTTCAAGTTCAATAGGCTGAAGCAACAATACGGGGAAGATGAGTAAAGCATTTGGGAAAAGCACTGAATTCGAAGTCAGACATCATGGCTGAGCTATTTCCACCTGGGTGACTTGAACCAAGGCACACTGCATCTCCCTAGCCTTCATTTTTTTTTTTTTTTTGTATTATCTGTAAAAATGCATACGATGATGGTGATGATGATACTGATAGTTACAGTAATAATGAGATCAACCACACCTCACATATAAAATGCTTTCCTGTATGTGCAAGTGCTTTGCAGTGCTATAAAAAGACAGCACTAGGGGGAAAAAACCAACAATAACACAGATACGCATTATGTGAGATGCTCTAGGGAGGAAAACATCTTTGCCCTGCTCAGTGAGCTGGTAAGACAAAGGAGAGGACTCAAGTTGAGTGGGGGAGGTGGAAAGATAGAAAAGTTACAGGCACTGGAATGTGGATAAAGAAATGAGTCAGAAAATGGAATTAAGTCCCTCTCTCCTCGGAGAAATCAGAAAAGGTTTAGATGCAGAAAGTAGGTTAGGCAGCAAATAGCTCCTGTGCTGCCTGTGGATACCCAGTGTGTGAGAAACTAAAAGAACATGGCTGGAGCCACCAGGATATGGGGTCAGCTCTGTGCACCAGCTGCGGTGCAGAGAAGAGAGGACGGTTCAACTAGGGCAGATCTGAGCAGGGCCCTTCTGGTCTCTCCTAAAACTGGTGCATGCTCCCAGGCAGAACGGGTCCTCCCAGAGGAGAGAGTTTGTCATCCCAAAGCAGAAGCCCCCAGGCAGCCCCAGTGTGTGCCTGTGAAGGGAAGGGTGTCAGTACATCAGTGCCCTCTTGAGAAAGATCAGGCTCAGCCTTGACATTCATCATTCCTTTAGCTCCTCACACGTCTGGCTCCTTCTTACCCAGAAGCCATTCTAATCCCAACTGCAGCCAACCTCTCCTCTACTCAATGTCACATCACCTGTTCATTTCCTCCAAGGTACCCACCTTCATCTGAATGTGTCTTGTTTTTGCGTTTACTTATTTAAAGTCAGCTTCTCCCACCAAACCTGGACTGCCCAATGTGATAGTCACTAGCTTCATGTGGCTATTTAAATTTAAATGTATTAAAATCAAACAATTCCAAAAGTTCAGTTCCTCGGCTGCACTATCCACATCTTAAGTGCTCAGTAGCCACAAGGGGCTACTGGCTGCTGCGGTGGGCAGCAAATCATTTCCCAATGTGATCTCATCACGGTGGGCCACTTCCATCATTACAGAAACTTCTGCTGGACAGCGCTAATCTAGAATTTAAGGTCCATAAAAGCAGGACTTATGTTGTTCACTGCTGGATTCCTATAGTCCAAACCAGTGCCTGGCATTAATAGGTACTCAGGAAATATCTTCTGAATGAATGAAAAGAAGGATAACCCCAAAGTCTTATGTCCATCCTGGGTAAGAATAAAATATAAACGATGTGGTTGAGAAAAATGGGCTTGCAGAGTGAAATCACCCAGGAATTCTCAATATCTAATCTGCATGCAACCTATAAAATTCAAGTGTGACATGTGTGTTATATTGCATTTTCTGCTAATTAACTTCTTAGCATAATATAACTCTGTGGCCAGTCCCATATTTCAGATATTCCCAGGTGATCTCTGAAAAGAACGTGAAGGCAATAATATCCTACTGGAAAATTTCCACGAAACGACTTACAAAACATACTGCATGAACCCAACTCACCGATCCAACTGTTACACAAATGTGCATTATTCATGGGTAACAGAGAATGAGAAAGTAACATGTGTATTTCTTATGGGGCTAGGCATGCTCAGCTTGTTCCTTTAATAAATATATGAGCCCCTGCTACAGGACACTGGGAGTGCTTTGATCCCTAAAATCCAAACTTAAATACTGCTGTGGCTGAGAAATTTGAGCTCACGATTACTGAGGTCTCCTCTTGCAGTGCATTGAACCGACCAGTTAGTAGCTGGTGAATTTACGCCACTTGTTCTGTTTTTTGAAAGCAAAGATCAACCGTGCAAGGTAGTTTTTGTTCGTAATGAAATTAATCCACTCTGTCTAGCACAGAAACCTGTTCGCTGCAGATGTGCAGATCTCTGTTGAAAAAACAGAATGTCTTTTGCTATATATACCCTCAGATCACAATAGGGAAGGGACCAGGGGATGGACCGGAGTCAGGCCACCCCTTGTGAGGAGCACTTTTCTAGAGTCCATTGCCTAATCTCTGTCAGGAGTCCCCTGATACATGTCTGATTTGGAAAATACTGTTTCTCCCCAAGTGAGCAAGGTGGATGGGATCCTGTTATCCCTCTCCCATACCATCCGGGAGAGAAAGATGATGCTGCCTGTTCCTCTCAGTCATTCACAGAAACCTTTTGGGTCATGGAACTAGAGAAACTTGGTGACTAGGAAGCTTGGGCTGCTGTAACAAAATACTGTAGGATGAATGGGCAGTTTAAACAACAAAAAATTTATTTTTTATGGTTCTAGAAAGTCCAAGATCAAGTGCTATCAGATTTAGTTCCTAGTGAGGGCTCTCTTCCTGGCTTGCAGACGCCCACCTTTTTGCTGTGTGCTCTCACATGGTGTAGGGAGAAGTTCTGGTGTCTTTACCTCTTCCTATAATCCCACTAATCCCACCAGAGGGCCTCCACCCTCATGACTTTATCTAAACCTAATTATCCCCTAAAAGTCCTGCCTCCTAATACCACCACATTGGAGGTTAAGACTTCAACCTAAGAATTTTGCAGGGACACAAAACACTCATTCCGTAACACATGGACACACTCAGACACTGTTCTGTATGACAGGAGCTGCCTTACCTGGCTCCCAGGGTTCTTGCCAAGCTCACCCTCTCCAACTCCACCCCTCAGATCCTGACTGCAAACATGACCATAGGATCCTACCTGCTCCCTGCTTCAAAGTGTCTAGTCATTGGATGAAATGGAAAGGATGAGAGTTCCCCAAAGCCCCCTACCCCTCTATTTAATAAAAATACTGACACTCACCCACACAGACTTCTCTCCTTCTCTCTTGGACTTCATATAATTTTGAATTCCCCAGATCTCGGTAACCTGCCATGTAGCTGTGTGACTATGAGAGGCACGTATGACCGTGTGTGGGTTTGCGTGTGGGTCTGATGTGTGTATCAGAGTAAGTGGGGCAAGTTGCAAAGGGAAGGAGAGAGGGCATGTGGGTGGAAGTGGATTCATAGCATGTGAACACACACTTTCTTTCTTGGAACTCTAGTAGAACAGTTTGTCTTTTTTTATCTTGAAGAAATCATAGAAACAGGCTCACCAAGTGCCTACTGTTGAAAGCTGGCAACTTCTTTAATTTAAAAAGGTGGGAAACACCCAGGGTTTTAAAATAATACCCTGGATTTAACCCAGAGCATAGCAGTGATGAACTCAGGCCACCCAACAGGCATGAAACCAGGGGCAAAGAGGTTTCTGAAGTATTTTCAGCCCGACAGAAGCAAAGGATGACATGAGAGGGAGTCCACGGCGGCAGCTTGCTTGCTGATTCACAGCACGTGAATGCAGATGCTCTCTGGCTTCAGAGTTGCATCGTGCACAGCTCGTTCCAGTCTTGGAGTAGCAGACTTTGTGCACAATCGTGGACTGGAGCTCGGGCTCGCACACACCTGCATCATGCTTTTGCTCATTGCCTCACTGCTGTTACGGGCGCCAGAGAGCAAGGTCAGCAGCTGTATATCAGGAGCTTGCTCTGTTGGTACCCCAGCTCCTCCAGCTTTTTGCAAAGGGGAAGAAGAAATAGATCCCAGAGACAGGCTTTGGAGCAGCTCTGCTTTTCCAAGGGCCGGCGCACAAGACAGTCTGTCTGCCTGAAACCTGTCAGTGTGGGAATGCCATGTGGTCTCATAGGAAGGTTCTTTCAGCTAGATAGATGGCATTGGATATGTGGTGTCACCATTCTGTGCCTCCGCTAGTCCTTTTGAAAAACAGGAGCGACCCTGCCCAACGGGGGTACCAAAACGTTTAACCATTTTACCTTTCCCTTAACGATGGATTTTCAGCTCCTGTTCTCCAAGCTACAGCTCTGTTTGCTCAGCATGACCCTTCCAAATCTGGCCTCTGCTGTGTTTGCCTCTCAATGCTCTTTCCCTACCTGCCTTCGCCCTCCGACTCTATCTCGTACCTGCCAGAGGTTACTCATCTCTCAGCACTTTGGTCACGCTGAATAGCCATTCTTAGTTTTCTGTTGCTGTATTGGCTTTTCTTTTTGAGGAGTTCCTCTTCATTCTTCATGACTCAGCTCAACTGTCACCTCTTCTGTAGAACATTTCCTGGGCTCTGTCCCTGTCCCTAACCCCTGCATCCAAGTCGGACCTATTAGAGACCTTTGCCATGTTATGTCACTGTGTGTGTGTACACCTTTCACTAGAACCTGAGATCCTTCCAATGTATAATTTTTGAACAAATAAAAGTCATTTTTACATGTATAGTTCTCCAGTCTCCCCTCAATCCCACCTGTCTCCTGCCCTCCACCCATCCCAGCTATAAGCTATTTGTTTTCTTTGGTTGTGGGCCATATTTTTAAAGTCTTTCTTCCCTTTCTTATTTATATCTCCTCAATTTTAGCAGCATGCTGCACACAGTAGGTGCTTACTGAAGATAGTAATAGTAGCATGCCTTCTGTTTAATGCAGCATGCTCCATCATGGGAATTAGTTCTGGGTGAATACTCTCTGGGAGAGTGCAGAAAGCCCACAATTGCCAAGGATTGCCGCAGTGTACAGCAGGAGAAGGGTAATTAACAAGACAGGCTCTGGAATCCAGTGGCCAGATTCCTTTCCTCGAATTCCTTTCATTACCGTGTGGAATTGAGTAAGTTAGTTGACCTTTCTAAAACTCAGTTTTCTGTAAAACAGGGATATCATTAACTTCCATAGCATTCCCATGAAGATTAAATAAAATTATGGAGGTAAAACACTCTACATTGTGCATGGCACGTAGAATATATTTAGCAAATGAGAGCTATTATTACTATTATTAGTGCTGTCACAAGGACAACTTTTTGCCATAATAATACTATAAAAATTTTTCACTACTCTAGAATTTTATACATTTAGATCAGTGTAATCACCCCCATTTATATCACTTAATTCTTAAGTCTGTGAGACAGTTTTTAAAAAAAAAAAAAGAAGAAGAAGAAGAAGAAGAATTGCCATAATTTCTCAGAAAAAGAAGCAGAAATCAAGTCATTTGTCAAGGTTATTTACCTTGAGCCCTGAGACCAAGTACAAAGATGTCTATGTCACCAGGACACTACACTATGTGTGTTCTAAGAGTTTGGACTTTGAAGATGCATCAGAGGAAGGTCCAAAATGATTGTATCACTCCACCTCTGAATGGGGATTTGTAAACTTAGTCCCCTCTTGATGAAATCCTTCATAACCACAGTTTAAAGAACAGGCAGTCTGTTATACAGACTGGTTCCCTTGAACTTCTAAGGGATTTTTTTTTTATGCAAGTGGCTTTCTAAAGCAAGTATTAATATATTCTGGTTTCAAGCTGTGTTGTATGTTTAAGTAAACTGATAAAAATGTGCACCACTTGGGGTCCTTTAAGCCAAGGTAAATTGTTGGTTAAGGGTAAACCCAAAAATATACATTCCCTAAATTGCAGAGGAAGGTTCAGACACAAAGGAGAGATGGAAGAATAAGGTATACTCAGGTCTGGTAGACTGATGGCATTAATGACCCCGATTCTTTATCTACCCTTGATTGTGGACTCAGCAATGTGACATGCTTTAGCCGTTGGGACATTAGCAAATACCATGTAAGCAGAGGCATGAAAATAACTTATTCACTGAGACTTGCTTCCACTCACTCTTCTGCCCTTGCCATGAATATGCCCAGACTAGAATGCTGGAGAATGAGACACATGATGCAGAACGAGTTGCCCCAATTATCCCAACCTGAACAATCTTAGACCAGCCAACATCTGGCTGACCCCCAAATACACAGAAAGACTCACACATAGAGCTGCCCGGCACATGTGCAGCTGACCACAAACAAATGAGCTGAGCCCACCCAACACCAAAATAACTGCCTAGCCAACTTACAAACTTAAATGCAAGATTATTGTTTTAAGCCATTGAGATTGGGGGTGATTTCTTATGCAGCATTATTATGGCAATACATAACTGATACAACAGGGGCCAAGTGAGTATAACAGAAGAAGAGCCATATTAGGGAAGAAAATATATATTAATATTATTGTTCAAGAACTTTTGACTGGAGAACTCTTGAGTGGAAGCTCCTTCTACACAATTGCCCAGTAATTCCAATGCTATAGAATACTTTACTGAAATGCTCTTATGTTTAGGATCCTATCCTGGAAGTTCTAAAGAACATTATACAATTAATGTTAAAAATTTTGCTCCTTAGGAATAAAGAGAAAGTACATTATAACATATTTACTTATGGGTTTTACCATAACATGATCAAATGGAGAGCTCGCCGTTTCTTTGGGGGATGCCAAGTGTCAGTATCTTTAATCCCCGTCCTCTCTCCCTACCCCTACCTCCTTATTGGGCAGATTAGTTTCTCTAGCAGGGACTCCTTCAATTTCTTGCTGAGCTATTTGCAGTTCTGAGGGATACTCAGGGATACCCACAAGTTGAGGGGTGTGTGAGTCAATGTGTAAACTTTAACTTAATCATCTTATTTTCAGGATAGCATCTTAATGGTGCCCTCCACTCAGCTTGTCCCTGAATCCAAAGCATCCCTGGTTCAGTTATCTGAAGACAATTCTCCCTGCTCCTGCCAGGTAGCAAGGGTGGGTTGCTTGGCTGCACAAGGTAGGTGATTTATCATGTAGCCTAACTGCCTCCTCTGCAGGCTTGCAGAGCATGCCTATTTCTAGCCCTTCTCCCTTCTGATGGACCCAGAAATTTGGAATTTCCAGCTACCCTGGGCCTTGCCAGAGTCACAGACTCGGGTTCACCTTATTATCTTTCCCCTCCATTTAGGGTTCAGCTTTGTCTTCTCCGCTAAGTCAGTTATCACTTACGCATCTACTTTCTAACTTCCAAAATGTTGTTGACATTTCTCATCTGGTGTCATCTTCCAGACCATTCTCTTTGTTCTTGTAGTTTTGTGACATTTTGTTCCTCTTTTGTCATTTTAGGAATATTTAATAGGGATCATAGGAGGAGAATAAAAAAGAAAACCTATGTAATTCAATCTGCTGTCTTTTACCAAAAGGCTCTCTAATTTATTTGTCTTTTTTTTAGTACACGTGGACTTCCTTTTAAGAATTCCTAG
Source organism: Mirza zaza (assembly GCA_008750895.1). Taxonomy (NCBI): domain Eukaryota; kingdom Metazoa; phylum Chordata; class Mammalia; order Primates; family Cheirogaleidae; genus Mirza; species Mirza zaza. The sequence goes on along the minus strand of VSMD01013125.1, from coordinate 19,099 downwards.
CATCTTTCTATAATCTAAATGGCCAGAAGGTCATAGTTATGAATGCTCTCAGCACAGGAATTATTCTTGAAACCTAAATGGCAGAGGAAAGCTCTCTTACTTATTTCCTGGCTAGGACTTAAGGGTCAGGAAAACTCCAGTTTGGAAGTAAGAGTGGAATTCAACCACACCAAAGTATTTTTACAGATAATCATATTCAATGCACTCCTTTTCTTTTCCTAGTAAGCTCTGGGACTTTTCTGCTCCTTCTTAAGGATAGAGAGTATTCATAGGATGTTGTTAGGATTTTCTTAGACTCTTAATGATACGATACTAATATTGGTGAGTGACAGTAACATTGTACCTTCAATTAAGAGACCTCAAAGTCTTCAAGTCTGTAGAGAAATGGACAGCCTCCCCCCACCTCCCCATAAATGTGGTTGTGCTTCACATTTTACGGTAACACATTGTTTGACAGCTGCCAACTCTCATTCATCCTGCTCCCGGGTAATTATATACTGCCTGCTTTTCAACCTGTGCTACTGTTTCCTGTGTGAATTAGATAATGACTTGACGTCTCTTTGCATATTTAAGTAGCAATCTTCGCACTGTAGAGATTTAGGTCTTAATAAAACATAAGACCAATGCGTGGAAATGTATGAGCTCAGGATACTCTCATGTGTTGCTGAAACAACCAGTCCAGTGATAATGTTATGCTCTGAGGTCTGGTTATTGTGTAAGTTTGAGGAGCTCTTTCTAACTCAAAGTAAAAGACCATACCCGCTACATAGTCAGTGCCTCAAGTAACTCACACAGTACCATGAACACTTTGAGGACTCAAAGTTTTAGTAACCAATGAATATTTTCCATGCAGAAACTAAAGGTTTCTAAACTTCTGGGGTTTCTAAACCCCAGAAACTAAGGGTTTCTAAAGCAGAAACCCTTAAATGCAACTCTATGGTTTTGCCCATGTTTTTCTTTCTTCCCAGAATGAATTTTCTCCTTATTTTCCTAGAAAAATTCTAAGGCTATTTTAAGACCCAAGTTCAGTTCCATCTACTAAGTCAAGTCCATTGTAATTTTTCTCACATTGCATTCCTACAACACTTCATTCATTCGTTCATTTGTTATTAAAGTTCCTCCAGTTTATTGCTAAGTAATCTTTTATTGTCTGTCTGCTCTAAAGCATGACCCAGGCAGCAGAGCATGAGAAGGGAGAGTTACAGAGAGTTTAGAAAGTGTGGGCTTCAGGATCACACTAGACCTTGAATGAAGTTCAGGTCTGCCATTTACTTGCTTACCTTGGATGTGAGCCTCAATTATCTCATCTGGAAAATTGGGATTATAAGAGAAGCTGTATCATAAGGGAATGTTGGGAATAACTGTTACAATGTCTTAAGTGATTAGCACATTGTCTGACATATCAAAAGCTACCATCAGTAAGTATCATCTAATATTGTTATTATTCTTAAAAAGCAGGGCTTAGATATTATTCATTTGTATATCTACTATAATACAATGCCTGGTACATAGAAAGCACTCAGTAAATTTTAAATTAATAAATGAAGGGGTGAGTGGGTCATACTGTAAGAGTCAGATAGTTTTTATAATCTCAATAAATAAATCCCTAGATGTCTCTTTTTAAGCCACTGAACTGTCTATGTGGATTGTCCATTCTATTCCAATAAGCTGAATATTTTATAAATGGTGACTTTATTTTGCACTCTAGCTGCTCAGCGTACTTCTGTGGACTTGGTGGATTTAGAGGTGAAGCAAGTATAGTTTTCCTGGTAATTTTTGAAGCTATAGAGTGTAACACACAGAAGAAACATCAAACCACTTACAAAAATCTCAACCTCACATCACCCAATGTCTATGAACTTCACATATATCTTCAAGTCGAAAATGGAATGACTAGAAATCACACATGTCCCATGCTCCTCCTAGGGTCAGTGGAATGAACATACGATACATGCGAAAGTATTTTGCAAACTTGTAAGAACTATGCTAATTCTCACGTCTGTGCGTTGGTTTGATTATTTATTTGTAGAAGCTTATTTCTTGGCACCACCTGAAAATTCCTATCCAACTTCACTAATATCCACATTCCTTCAGATATATTTAACAGATTGATTTAAGGCCACCAACAAAATCTGTTGCTGTTTGGTGTATAACAGAGCTTTGTGATTTCCTGTGGTAAAATCTGAGAGGGCAAATAAAATGCTTTCATTGATTGCAGTGTCAGTTTTAGATGCTGCAAGGGCTCCAAACAAGAGCCATCTTTTAACACTCTGCTGTGGATTTACTTTTTATGGTCTTGAGATCCAGTGGGTAAATATGGCTTCTGCATTAACACTAACCTGAAGAGACAAAGCTCTCAGGAGGACCATCTCATCTTTACGCTTTCCCAACACTGGGGCCATAAATCCTATCAGCCTGCAGAGACGAAGCATCCTGAAGATTACAGTGGCACAAAGGTGCTCTTTAAATGAACCGAGCTAATAAAAATTAAAGTTCAAAGTCACTGGGTAATGTAAGACATTTCTTACACCTGTGCTGAGCAAGTCAGGCCCAATCAGCCAAACAGGCATCAAGATGGTAAGCTTGCAGGAGAAACTAAATACCTCTAAGATTCACTTTGTCTCCCCCTCAGGGTGTCAGCATTGTGAGATGCAAACAGTATTCAAAACAAATGTGCCTTGGACAGCACTACAGGTCTTAAAAAAAAAAAAAAACTGCTCTAAGTCTCCAGGCTAAAATACAGATGGGTGGCATATTTATAGGTCATTCAATAAAATATCAGGTGTAGATTAAAAAACACCATGGCAGCCAATCTGAAATAAAAATAATTGGCATCAATGAATCAGGCAATGAGAAATCAGATGCTGGTTTTAAAAAAAAAAAAAATCGGCTACAGTAAAAGCTCAGGCTCTCCCAGCCATAACATTCAGGACCATGCGAACACTTTTCACAATGGAGCAAGACAGAACAATTCCAAAAAGCAGGTAGGCAAGGCCCTCAATAGGTCTCCGGCTGTTGGGAGTAGTAGCACGATGTGGCTGGGAGCAGTAGGGCACACACTTGAGGCCCATGATATAGGGACTTGATATAGGCCCTCTCTCAGGCTAGAGAGTTTAGAGACTACCCATTACGTCCTGATGAGCCACAGTCAGTTTTCACATGGATGATGTAATGCATACAAAAATAACTAGATAAAATTAATGTGTCAGCACTCAATCTAGCAGGGTTACGCTCTCCCTGCTTAGGACAAAGAAGAGAATATTCACCCCTCCTTTTTGGTCCCATCCCACACACTCAGAACAACCAGGCAGAACATCTGTGGGTCTCAGAGGTAGGCTCACTCTGAAAGAGCGGGGATATAGATCCATTCTGAAAATATCCCTTCTTCCTCGTTCCTGAGCCTCTAAGTAAGATTAATAAGGAGATTTATGTAATTGCCTAGCGAATTCACGATCACATATGCACCTTTCCATGAGTTGTCAAACTTGTCTGAGTATCACATTAATGTGTGACTTTAATATTGTCTCTGGCATAACTCTGACAGTGTTAACACAGGCTAAAATATGAGCAGAACGTCTCATTCTTTATTTCTTCTTTCCACAAATATTTACTGAGCACTGTATTAGGTGCAGCGAAGATCATAAGATAAACAGCACTGCTCTGCACTCAATTTTTTTACCTTCTAAGTGGGGAAAGAGAAAAGTAAACCAATTTTTGTACATAGTGTGATGCTATTGGTGGGAGACTAATCAATGAAACATTTTGTGGAATTAATCTACCAATAATTAAATAAGTGCATGCCTTCGGACCCTGAAATCCCACTGTTTGGGATGTAGCCTAAAGACATACTTGCAGATAATTCACCAGGGATTCTTCATTGCAGTGTTTGTATAACCAGAAAACTGCAAACAAGCAAAGTGTTCATAATTAGGAGCCTGGGTAATTATACATTATATAAATCATAAACATCCACAACATGGAATTATTAGAGAGCTGTTTAAAAAAATGAGGCAGGCCTGTATGTGTTAATAGAAATATATCCAACATATAGTAAATAAAAAGTGGGATAAAAGAGCTTGCGAAAAGCATGATCTTTTTTTGTGTGAGTTTTTAACACATGTATATATTTAGCTTTTTGTGCATTAGAAAATGCAAAATTTCTGTTTTATGGAATGAAACACAAGAAACTGTTAACAGTGATTATCCGAAGGAAGAGGGATGGAGATATGTATATAAAAACTCCAAATAAAATTATTTAAAAATACTATGTGACAGGCACACACAGCTCTATATTGGATACCATGGAAACATAAGGAAAGGTTCCTGAATTCTAATGAAAAAGAAAGAGGCAAAATCAGGAAAGCTATCCAAAAAAGGTAATAGTTGAAGAGAGAGCCAACATTAGACTTTGAGTAGCATGCACAAAGCTATTCTAGGAGATGCTTCTGTAGGGAGCTCCTGAACCTTCAGATCCAGTAGGTATATGTCACCCACAGCAAGGAGAAGGGCTTAAATCAAAACAAATTCTAAATTCCGTAAATCACAAAAACATATGCTTTCAGCCACAGGTCACCGATATTATGCAGCTTCAAAAAATACTATGTATTTCTGTCTAAGGAAATACTGTTGTGCATGAATCTAAAGGCAAAATCTCCATAGTTGCCCAAACTGCCACCACAGCTTCCCACTTTAAGTACTTTCACTTCCACAAATAGGTTCCAAATGGATGATTTAATTCCCTCATTCTGTTGAATGCTCAGTTTTCCCTAAAACTGCGCAACTTCCTCAAAATTTTCTCTGAACACTTAATATTGAATTTAACCATACCCAAGTGCTTCAAACGTGTCAAAGGCTGCCCATCACATTATACTTTGGGGATAGAAAAGCTTTTAATTATAATATAAAAATAGCATATCTGCTTTTCAGAATCTTCCATTACTGGTTAAAGATTTTTAAAAGCATTTTGTTAAGGCCTGTTTTCTGAAATCCTTTCTTGAGATGATTTATTTCCCAAAAGACAAAAAAATTAGGTCCTAGAGGCAACTAAAGAGAACTGAAATATTTTTCTTTTTTTTCCTCTTTTTTGACTGAATCCAAACTAATTTTCCAACCAGGTGAAAAATCTTGTTCAGAAGCTTCCATAAAAACGTCTTTGCAGTTGTGTTCAGTCAAGAAGAGTATAGTGGGAGGTACTAAAATTAGGAGGGACAATTAGTTCTAATGTCCACTTTTATCTGTGACACAGTATTACCATTTCAATTTTAATCCTTTGAGTTGCACAGATTGAATGGAGTTTGATAAAGTGGATAGCAAAATATATCAACTCATCACAAACTAGTATCCTTCATGGAAAATGCTATAAACATTTTTATAAACTTATACTACAGATAAGTGTGTTTGTTCCTCCATCAGATAATTATTTTCTGCTTTTCTCCTGCTAGTCTCTGACATCCACTGATACTCTATATTTACTGTTATGCTTTCAAAGTCAATTTACTTCACGGACTTTATTGTCATTGACTTAGGCATCCCTCTTAAAGAGGGTGTTTTTGAAGGGATGTATCTCATGGTAACTGATGGAAAAAAGCAGTCACAGACTTGTACCATTATAATGTCTTCCTTTTAACAACTGCCAAACATCTTATAAAATTTAATTGCCTTCATGGATGACCTCAGCTCTCTGAATGAACAAGACATTTTACCATATCATTCAACTAACCATATCAAAAATCTCTTTTATTGAGTTATTGTTATCATTAATTATTAATCCCTTCCTGCTAGGGTTCTTTATGAAAATGAAATGGAATACACATGAAAGTGTTTGTATTAGATATTACAGAGCCTCTACATTAAATCTTTTATTAATTAAACAAATGTTTGTTGAATGCTTGCTATGCGCTAAGCACATTCTAGACACTGGAGATTTGGCAAAGAGGCAGCACACTTCCTAAATTCACAATCTTCACAGTCTAGGGGAGAGGGGAAACAGGCAAGAGGCCATTATGACAGTGTGATGAGGGCTCGGATGCGGGAGACACTTGTGCTCGGGAAGCTCATGGACAGGTTGTCTCCTCAGGGTATACTGCCAGAGAATGCTTCCTGAAGGCTGGCATGTCCCTGCTGAAACTTGAAGGAGAACATACAGCTAGGATGAAAGGAGAAGGAAGAATGAGAAAAGAGGGAAGAGAGTTCCAGTCAAAGAGAAGAGTCCATTTAAGGCCCAGAACTGGAAGAGCACAAGGCATGTAGTTCAGTGTAGGCTGAGCTTAAAATCCAAGAAGAGGAGGGGAGGGACAGGTGAGGAGGGAAGGTGGGGTGGGTCAAGAGATGGAAACAGAGCACACAAAAGACTTTTGAATCGTGTTGAAGGGCTTAGAGCAGGAGTCCTCAAACTTTTTAAACAGGGGGCCAGTGCACTGTCCCTCAGACCGTTGGAAAGTGCGCACTGTGGGCCCAGGACGAGTCGGCTGCAAAGCAGGACAGGCAGCGGTGGCAAAAACACCCGGCGGGCTGGATAAAATGTGCTACGCGGCCCACATGTGGCCCGTGGGCCCGTAGTTTGACGTCAGGCTTAGAGCTTAGACCATATTCTGAGGGCAATAATCAGTCACTACTGGACTCCAGGCAGCCTTGTGATATGATCAGATCTCTTATTTGGCAGAGAGGGAGGTTCTCCTAGAGGCAAGGAGGCTAGGAAGGAGTCCATCACGGAAATCTTGAACAGAGAAATAGTGGCTTGGACTATTGCAATGTCAGGGAGTAGAAAGAACCATGCATGTGTGTGGGGAGGGTGTGTGTGTCTAATATAATAGCCATCATTTTTTATCCAAATCATCAGAGGGAAGATCAGGTCTATAAACCTCTTGTCATTGCAACCATGGATACCACACAAAGGCAGTTTCTTACAAACAAAAGCCTTTTTGGTGAGTTCTTGAAAAGTCCATTTGACTGATTACTGCTGGTAAATGGAATCATTAGATTGCTTCAAAGTGGAAATTAAACACGAACACTGACTCTCAGGCTTCTCACAAAATACTGGCTGGAGTTTGGGGTGCTACTTAGCTATACTGTGATAAAAAGATGGAAGGGAACACTTGACATAATGTGTTTCCTGTAACCATTTTTCCATAAACTATTCCCAAAATTTCAACCAATGGGAAGAGAATAACTTTGGAAGCAGATGAGAAACTGATACTGAGAAGCAAATTAGAGCATTAACCATGTATCTTAGATCTCCAAGTGTAGCTGCTTTCAACAGTAGTGAGTCCTTACATAGTATACTACTCAAAGATGCAATTGTAAAACATTAGCAAAGCAGCTCCTACCACTTGAAGTTGTGGGTACAACTACCACAAGGTCTACTGATCATGCAAAGGAGGGACTGAAGCACTACAGTGCATGTAAAATAATAAATGTCAGTTAAAGCTTTGCATGGAGTTTAAGGACAAAATATATGACAAGTCTCATTTTTCTAAATTCTATTCATGGTGTATTCAGCAGAAAATAAAGTCAATTAGTAACGGAACATAAAGGATTAGGCAAAATGTAGACATGCTGAGGCTCTGTCAACAGCAATCATCTGGAAGACATGGCACGTCAAATAAAGAGGCTTTTAGTTACCAAAATAAAAGAATCAGGCAAAATGACTGTCATGCAAAGCCCAGAGAAGAAAGTTATTGGACATAGACTCAGAAACCAAACAAGTAATCATGAGGCGAGAAACTAGCAAATATGACTACTTTGCCTGGAACAGAGTCTGAAAATCAAGTGACAGAGAAGTTCTTGGTCTCAGTGGTGATTAAGGGGAATGATAATAAATGTTACAGGTGCCACTTGGTTTACCTAACTGATGCACAGCCTAGATCAGTGGTTTTCAAAGTAGGTCCCAGAAAAGTTTTCAAAGGACTCCAAAAATGCAAATCCTTTCTTCAGTTCATGAGCATATGGCACACTCTTAAAAATACTTTTATTTTTACGTATGACTAAGGATTGCTTACAAATAATCTACTATGTGACATAATTAGCAGTTAATAAAATGTGATATTCATAAACAAAAGTTAAGTCACTAGTAGTATTTAGTGGCTTGGGGCTACAAATTACATGACAAATTCAAAGCACCCATTACATACATGTACCTACAGAGAGCTAGAATTGCCACAATTTTAAAGTGAAACATTGTGCTTTCAACGTGCTAAAATATTTATTGAGTGCTTACTATGTGTCAACCATAGTGTTAAGTGTTGGTGATAAAATGAACAAGCAAGAGTGATCTCTCCTTCATGCAGTTTACTATCTACTGAGAGTACACCAGTGTTGTCTAAGTTGGTCATGCTTTTAAGTGATGTTATTCATATTTTTAATTTTAAGTACCTCTTAATCTTCTTTACTGTCAACTTATGTCATTGTATGCTGATGTAGCATAGCGATGTAAATTTTAACAAACAGGGATCGGGCTTGTGATTTTTAAGTAGACTTTAATTCATGATAAAATATAAATAAATTATTCATACTCCTAATTTTAAAACATATATTATGTACATAAACCCATCCATCCCCATCCCACTACACATGTGATGTGCTTGATAAAGTAAAATACGCTATTTTCACTAAATACTTTTACCACTAGAAAGTGAGCAGTGAGTGAAGTAGAGAGCCATAGATGATTTTACTCCTCAACATGACTCTAGATATGTGAGAGTCACTACTGTAGACAAGGAAAAAATGATCAGGTTCTGGTCATGGGTGTGTCATGCTTGGTGGTCCTGAATCGTCAGTAAGATGCAGGACAGTGACTCTTAAATATGTGAATCATAATCTCCTGGGCCACTTTTGAAACATCCACATTGAGCCACCTTACCATGACCTACTAAATCTAAATCGCTTGACAGAGGGACCTGGAAATATTTTTATTTAGCAAGCTGCCCAGGTATTTCTCCATTAAATTTTGAGAACCACCAAAAGAAAAGTTCACCGTGGACAGAGATAAGTTGATGCGTCATGTTAATCCCTAACTGCATCTAATAATACTGTTTCCCTCTTCAGCCTGTCATCTTCCCTCATAGATGATGACCTGTATGCTTTAACATGAAACTTAGTTCTCCAGTCATGCTAAAATAGGACAGGGAGTGGTTGCCCCAGAGAACTAGTCAGATACTTCTGTTTTACAGTAATGTATTGACAAGCTAGTTTTATAGTCAGCCTCCTATGAATGGGCTGCAAAGAATTAACTGACCAACGCTTGATTACATCTGAGAAATAGATACTCTTTATTTAGTCAACAAATACTACTGGGCATCCTCTAAGTCAGTGCTCGCTAGGCATTGGACTTAAACTGTAAGCAAAATAAGACATGATCCTTGCTCTCAAGTGGGAAAGACAACCGTTGATCAAATGTTCATATGAATAAATGTATAAATATTTACTAATGGAAGTCCTCACCATTAAAAAAAATGAAGTTTAGGATCACAATCCTTAGGGCTGTATTAAAAAAGAACTTTATTAGACTGTAGGGTCAGAGAAGTCTTACCTGATTAAGTTTTCTTAAGCTGACCCCAGAAGAGTGAGTAGGAAGCAACTAGATAAAGGAGAGGAACAGGGGAGAGGGAGCCAGGCAGAGGGAATGCCCAGAACAAAGGTCAAGAATAATACAGAGAAGGGGACCTCCAGAGGACTGAAAGAAAATGAAATAGATCTAAAAGACTGGGCCAGAACTCCTTAGTGATATAAAATTAGACACTTCATATCTATGGTTCAGATATAGTGTCTAAAAATACAGACCTATGGCTAGAGCTTTGTAAATTATACTTTTCACATGTCTTCATGTTTGTTACCACCACCATCATCATCATTACCAACAATCATTAGGTACCAGGTACCCTGATAAGTGCTGTATATAGTTTAGTTCACTTAACCTTCACAAAAATCCATGAGGTCAGGGATACTGTTAGCCCTATTTCATGTACAGGGCACGCTGAAGTTAAATGATGTGTTCACAGTCATACAGCTCAGCAGCAGAGCTAAGATTTTAATAGGGCTGCTTTAAGTTCCAAGCCCACGCTTTTCATCGTTATGCTACACTACACTGACAGCATTAAGAAGATGATCTGGGTCTGTGTGGCGGCTGTGAAAATATGCCTTGCACACCTTCAACTGCACGGAGCAGAAATGACCAAGGGCCTCAGACACTGCACTCTGAAATCCATCACTGTGTGTGTGTGGTGAGGTCACCCCTTCCACCAACTCCAAGTGCTCCCAGACCATGCTTGGGGGCAGCCAGGATACTAGAGAAGGCTGATTCCTAAGAGACATGGGACTCCTCTTACACCTGGACTTTGATTTGAGGACTTCCTTGTAGCCTTGCAAAACCTAGGACATTTCTTCTATCCATTCTTCCCCTTAGTGTTGGACTTGCATCATGGTTTCCCTAATGAAACTTAGATATTTTATCCTGTTTTGGCATCTGTTTCTTGAGGATCCCAGAATTACACAATATTTTTATATATATATATATATAACCAAAAATGGTTGATAGAGAAGGAAAAGGTCTCAAGGCCTTTTATCACCCCAGTTGGTCCACTGTCTCAATTGGTTAAAGTATAGCACTGAGGTTATGGATTCTGATCCACTGATTTTCAATATATATCAAACTCTAGCAGTCTCAGTCTCTCTGGGACAGTCTTAGCTTCTACCTGCTATTCTAACAGCCCACCCTTTTCCCTCTCAAATTTTATCCAGTGGAAGTTATGTCTGGGATTCACTTCAAAATAATACTAGGAATGGGAGGAGTTGATACGATATAAATGAGGCAAGATTGACTAATGGATCAGTGGGTTCAAAGGAGTTTATTATACTATTCTATTTCCTGTGTGTAGGTTTTAAATACTGTATAATAAAAGTATATGGAGGAAAAGTTTTCTGATTTGGATGGTACATTATATAGTCACCCTACCCCTAACACAGGCCAGCTACTCATCTATTTCACTGGTCACAGTGGAGACTTGGGAGAAGGCATACAAAACTTGGTGTAAGCTCATTCCCATTCTTGGATACTCATGAGCTCAGAAGGTTTTCTTTTTAATTTTGTAAATTTTTTGTTGCTGCAAGTGACAGAAGCCCCACTCACAATGGCTTAAGCAAAAAATAGAATAGTTTTATTGCATGATGGCAAAAAAAAAAAATAGTAGCTGACTTTAGGCATGGCTGGATTCAGAGAATTAAGTTTTGTACTCAGGAATTTGTCTCACAGCCTCCTCTCTCAGCCCTGCATTTTCCTATGATGATAGACTTGCTGACAAGATGGATGTCACTCTAAGTTTATACCTCCCATTCTTGGTACATATCTTTCCCAGTTGCTCTAGAAAGTCTTAAGATTAGACCTGATTGGACCAATTTATATCACATGACATTTGTAAGCCAATCACAATTCCCAGGAGGATGGAATATGCTAATTGGTCAATCCTGACCTGGCTGTGCAACTATGGATATGGAGGGTGGTTCCCACATAGACTATTGGATATTGGGCAGGTAGATAGAACAGGTGTCTGCTACCTTTCTCTTCTGCCTCGTTATCACCTGCTTAATCATCATGTAAATGAGCAGTAGGGCATACATTTTTGGGTGAGGCAACATGACTTTACAACTCAAAGACTCAGGCCAAGAAGAAAAAATTTGCTTCTAGAATTATTCTTATTTCTTGAGAATCATTATAAGTGACGCAATCGCACAAAATTTATATTGTTTCTACCCTTTCCCCTTTTTTATTAGCAAAGAGTTTGTTTTGATTTACCTGTGGTTTTTTTTTTCTTCACTCCCTCTTTCACCCTCAATGTACCTGTATTTTTAAAAAATAAAATGAAATGGGATTTTCACCTCACTAATTAGTTATAATATATAGTCAATTGTGACAGCAAGGACAGAGTTAAGAACAAAATAAAGAGCAGGTTTTTCAACACATGTATTATTCTTTTTGCCTCTGAGAAGACATGCTTGAAACTTAATTTTAAATACTTCAGCACTGGTGAAACAAATTAATAATGGCTCAGACACAGAGGTGTTGCATATTATGCATGATCTTGAAATTATTAATGTAACACTGAGCCATTATTACCACATATTGCCATCAGAGTAATTAACACATCTTATCTAATAGAATAAGCCCGTCAAATCAAACTAAGAAATAATTAAGTTACATAACTACACAGCTGAGGCAGAAAGATGCATGTCAAATGAATTTTAAAAATTGCAGCTCACCTAGATGGTTTTAAACAGCCAAGAAGAATGGCTTGTTATTTACTTCCTAGTTTGCCATTGATAAGTTGCTTCACTGTGTCGTGCCCAATTTCTAAGTACTCTGAGGAGATTAAAGTAATTACCAAATTCCAGTGTTCATAAAAATTACCTGGGAAGCCTCTGAAAACATCTATATTCCTTGTTCTCCCATAGAGATGCTATAGCCTGGAGTGCAGACCAGGAATCTGTATTTTCAATGCCCTAGGTGATGTTGAGCAGGTAATTCGTGACCCATATTTTGAGAAATTCTGAAGGAAAGGTTTTCAACAAATCCCTTCTAGCCATAATAATTAATGATCATTGGCTTTTTTAAATAATTAAAGATCATTGGCTTTTTTGATATGGAAGAGAATTTCTTGTCAAGAATTGGCATTTGCACTATATATGAAATGCTCATAATCCCCATTATCTACTTAGGGTCCGACCCGTCTCTTCCCTAGAGCTAGTGCCGAAAAAGTAAAAGGCAAATAAAAAGAAAAAAAAATAACCATTTTCAGCTTTTAAGAAATGTCACTCAGCTCTGAAATTATTCTAAACCATAATACTGATGTCCCATCACAGGTTGCAAATGAGTAGTACTGAAGAAATCACAAATGTGAGGAACAATTTATAATTTTAATGAAACTAAGAAAACTCTATAATGTATTCTTCTTCCAAATGCCTTTTCCCTTTTTGCCCTCAGATTTCACAGAAGGGGATTACTCATAGAGAATGCACATAGTGTTAAATTTTAAGAGATTGCAATTGCAAGAAATCAGAAGCTACTGGTATCCTGAGATTCCCCAAAGATCTGAGAAAGGCTTTTGAGACTGTTACCAGGTTTTATTTACCAGATTGTGAGACGTAATCAATATTTAGCCCATTCCTACTGTCCTGGCTAATAGGTCATTGTGCCTGGCACCAAACAGACAAGCTATAAATATAAAGCAAATGCTGAGGAGGGGAGCTTTTGATCAACTTAAGTGTATTACTCCTTGCTAATATAAATGAAATAAACAAATATCAACTTATAATATTTATTAGCGTATTTATACATTGATATATAAAATCACCAACATAAAATAGTGTAGTAATTTTGAAAAACTCACAAAAGTTTTTACATGCACCTTTGGCACTCGTGGCTTCATGATTTTCAGGGCCACTTTTAAGTCAAGCAACAATGTTGTCCAAAATGCAGTACAGTCACTGCCATTAGACTTGTTTGACATGAGAGTAGTGTTTGGGTCAGTATATAATGAGGTCCCCAGAAATCTTATCTCGAGCCATGACATAATATTCTCACAGCATTGACAGTGAAGCTGAAGAGTTCCCAATGAGATGATAAAGAAGGAACTCCACACCAGGCTTGTGCAAGGACTTACAAGACCTCACAAAATGCATGTTGTTTACCCAGGAAAGCTCCAACATAATTTATCAAATGCACAACATAAGCAGCATACTCATCACAGCAGAGCTAATTAAGCTAACCTTTAATGTGTTGGAATATTTTTAACACCCTAGGGAACCCAGGTGGAATTGGAAATAAAAACACCATTTTAACTTTGAATATTTAGAGGTGCATAGAAGCATGCATGGGTTTGGTAGCAGAGAGCAGATCTCACACCACTAGCTGTGTGACCCTGTGCGAGTCATTTTCAATGCCTCAGGTTTTTTTTTTAAGCTATAAAATTAAAATAAAATTGTACAAGTCAGAATCAAATAGAGTATTTTATGTAAAACTTTTGGAACAGTAACTGGACACACAAAAAAGCACATAATAAATATTAGTTACTATTACTATGTTATTCTTCATTTATTCATTACAAAAAATATCTATTAAGCACTTATGTATCAGGAACTATACTGTATCATAGTACTTCCCACACATTAGTTCTCTGAATAGCACTTTAATTATTTCAGCCATTTTCTCATATAACTTTAAATACTAATTTCTTAAATTCTCCTTTAAATTATCTCACTTTTAAACTTGAATCCTTAATATAAATTCCCTCTAAAAACCAAATCTGTGAAATCACAAGGTTTATATGCTAGTTTAATTTTTTTCTAATAAAATAAATACGGAACAATGAAAAATTTGTAAATGCTTATTTGTGAGCCATGCAAAATCATTAGTGGTAGGCATATCTCATTTGGGGGAACATTTCAAAAAGGAATATAAAGACAGACTATCTGTCTTCAAAGAGTGTATCTTTCTTTGCCAGGCAATCCTGCAGTCAGTCACACAGGGCTGGCCTTGGCACTTGCTAAGAAGCACTTAGGGTCCAGCTGTCAGGTAGGGCCAATGAGCTGCATGGCCTGATGGAAAGGTGACCTCAGGGAAATAGTTCTAAATGTGAGCAGGACTCACAAAACTGATGGGAGAGCGCTCAGGGTTTTTTTTTTTTTTTAATGAGTCTGAAAGTGGAAAAGTAATGCAATTACCTTACTCTAGCAGAGAGTATCTGCTGTGACGCCCCTAGAATCGCATTATGCACACAGACCAGTATCTGCTGAGAATACATTACTCCTAATGAAATAAACCCATACATTTCTTCAGCGTCACCTACCTGTCACAGAAACATTCCCTTATTGCATTATATGATACTCTCACTGGCGACATACTGTGAACAAGGTACCAGCCACATCAACAAAGTTAGATCAAAGTCTGTGGAAATATATACGTGAAATTCTCCTCTTAGTCCCTAGTTGCAAAGGAAACGTTAATAACAAAGGCTTGTACAGGCAACTCAGGGGTATGCCTTGGATCCCTCTTGCAACAATAGAAAGAGATTTGCAAAAGTGGCCACTGCAAGAAGCTTCCTTCTCCTTCAGTCTCCTTCACCTAGGATCCAAAGGAAACACTGCACAACCCGGAGAATGCATCCCAGCTAGAAAACATTCATGCTTCCAGCCTCAGCGTGGTGTCAGGCTGAGTGGAGAGCAGGCTTCCCCTAGATTATTTGTTCACTCATTTAGTGAATATTTGTTGAGCATTATTATTTGCCAAGCATGGGGATAAACTCCGGGGAAACACAGATGAATAAAACTCCACATCTCTGCCCTCCTGCATTTCACAGTGTAGTAGGGGCAACACGTAGGCAAAAGTGTCACTGCAAATCTGGGTGGTGCATGCCGTGATGGAAATACAATGCACACGAGGGCAAAGTTAATGCAAGAACCCCTCTGCTCTGCTTTAGGAGATAAGTAGGCAGTCTAGGAAGGGATCAGAGAGAAGAGGGCACAAGCAGGGATTAGAAGGGATTTTCTTAGTAGAATAGGTAAGGAAAAAGTGAGGGTATACATTCCAAGAAGAAACAACAAAGGCAGGGGAGTGAAGCCGACACTAGAAACAACCTGGCATGTTCAAAGCATGATTCATTGTTTGTTTGGCTAAGCAGTGGGGCAGAGCCGGGTTGCATGGTGCCTTCCACGCTACTCTAGAAAGCCTGGGCTTCCTCCAACTAACCAATGGTTCTCAAATTTTACTGCACCTACACTAGCATGCTGGTTTCTCAGGACCCGTTCCCAGAGATACTGAGGCACAGAAATCTGCATTTTAACAAGAAGCCAGGGTGGTTTCTGATAGCAGGTGGTAAAACTAGTCAAAATAACAGCACTTTCCCTCAAAAGCAGTTCACATTCAGTTGTTTTGGTTTTGTAGCATCGGCCCAGTCTCAAGGGAGTGACTTTAGAATTTTTCCTTCCTGAAGAATCCACTGCACTTTTTAATGTTCTGTTTTGAAGACTTGCTTGCCAAAACTAACTGAAACTAGGGAGGTATATGGATCTTATATACAAAAGATGCAAAAAATGAAAAAAGAAAAAAGCAGGTGAACATGCTTTCATAAGTACACACCCTGAGACATATATGAGGCATGGAAAGAAAGAAACAGATTCACTTTGGTAGGTAACTTCTGCAAGGGTACCTCTTAGCATGCTTGATAACTCCACGGTACCTAGGATGCAGAGGTTCTCTTCACTAAATTTGACTTTATCAATTCATCTGTAAGGTCTGTATCCCTCTTTAAATAATCCAGGCTGATGCTCAAGGCTGTTAGTGCTTAGAGCTTAGGCATTTCTGGCCTCATCTATTATATCATTTGTTTACCAAGAATCAGTGGCTTTTGTCCCCAAACTGGTTAAAGTCAATTTTGTAGCTGTTGTTGTAATGACCTAGTTTCTTTTTAAATTACACAAACTAGTAAAACATAAGAAAAAAAGAGAGAGTTGTTTCTATGAAAACTAATTGCTTTGGGAAGACTACATAAAGGAGTATTTTAAAAAAGCCTCTGAAAAATTTACTTACCCCCCCAATCAAGTTACAGTAATTTAGAATGATCTTATATGTGCACCTTGATGTCATATCAGTGGTTAAGGAATTAATATATGAATGTACATTTTAAGTTAAATATAGAATCTTAAGGCCTACAAAGTTTGTCTTTCACGATTTCTTTAACTTTTTGAATAGAGTATCTAATAATCAGCCCTGACCTAGTTAAATACAGTAATTAAGGCAGAGCTTTTGCTATTCTAATATAGTAATTAGGATGCAGTTTCTCTATGTGCTACCTGTATGGCGTTATACAGACAACTTAAGCTTCTATCCCTAAGTTCTCTCACATGCTAAATTGTGAAAAATAGTGCCTGCCTCATATAACTATTGTGAAAAATAAATATATACGATAATGTGTATAAAAAGCTTAGCTCAGCACATGGACCTTAATATGTTATTTTGAAAATTAGTATCATATCATTATATTGAAATGACACTGCAGAGAACTTTTATTTTCTACTTTATATACTTCTCCGTTGTTTAAGTTCTTACAACAGTATGTCATTTACACTTGGCAAAAATAAAGATGTTGATATTTTGGAAATAAGTGGGGAAAAAGGAAGATCTCCTTAGCATGGATAAATAAAAGTTTTCAAAGTACATTAGGAAATTGTTTCAAAAGGAAAAACAGTAAGAAAATACAATAGAGTTTCTATTTATACATTGGCGGATTTGTTCAGGGATGATTGTCCACAGTGTGATTTACTGAAGGAAAGGTTCAGGAGAGGGTGTTTAGGTGAGTCCAAAGCTCCAAAGTCAAGCAGGGGTGGGGAACCTCCAGCCTTAAGACCACACTGTGGCCTTCTGGGTCCTTAAGAGCGGAAGAGTCCTGAAGTTTCTCCATCATGCCATCTCATAGCACGGAGATGCTTATGTCTTTAAAATACCTTTGAGTATCAGAAACCCAGAAAAACAACTCAAAATGCAGAACAATTAGTGTAACAAATGATAATAGTTGGCGCTTTTGATAAGTCACAAAGATCAGCACGGTCTTTACAACACATCTGACCTGGAACACCTGTGCAGGTTATCGCAGATCTCTACTAAAGCTTTAGTAGGACAGAAGTCTGGGCAGGAAGGTGAGAATGAGGGTGGAATATAGGCAAAAAGGTGTGGCTCGGCCCCTTTTATCAGCCCATCAGTGTTTTTCAGCATGAGGTTTCCAAGGTTTAAATGTACTGTCTATTTTTCATTGTGTGAGTACTTGAGCACATGCATTAAGAACAGTTCAGCGGGTAAGTAGAACAAGAAAAGCTTTGTGTGTTCAAATAAAAGGATAAAGTAATTATTTTTTAAAAGAAGTATAACTGAGAGAAGAACAGAGCCAGATACCTTTTATACGTAATCCTGACATCTTTCCATCCTGCAGTCCTTCCTACCTCATCCCCCAAATCCTTATGTGCCTAATGTGATAAGTGCTGGGTGACAGGTCTGGGCACAGGGTACTCGCTGAGACAGTGGTGCAGGCTTTAGCAATGGTCTTGTTACTGGGCTGCCTGATCCACCTCTCCTAAGTTACAGCAGAATGCACGCTTTTGTAGTTCTTTATCGAGCATGTAGACTCCAAGAACAGCAGATGATACAGCCTGAAAACCCATCGTGCAAGAAATTTCCTTTGCCTGAGCTTTCATTACTCCCAAGACAGTTATGCTTTATCTCAGTTTGCTGTGGCTCACATTCCTCCATGTACCAAAGAATTTGTACCTCCCAGTTACACACACACACACACACACACACACACACACACGCACACACACACACGCATGCGCACACACACACTCACACACAGCGCACAATGTACTTCTATTACCACTCAAATACTTTGCACTCTGACTATATATTAATCCCCTGCATTGGTTAATAAACCTGCTAATTGCCAAATCTCTTTGGTTCCCAGTGAAATGAAGCTCGGGCAGAGGGATTATTAACACAATTCCATTATTTCATGTGATTCTTGTAAATGGGGGTTTAGCTACCTAGTGCCTGACATTAGGCTTTCTAAGTCAAATCCACTACTTACCACTGTATGCTTTTAAATTAAATATAAAGCCTGTTTCTGGTCTAAAATGCAGAAATTATAATGGCATTTAGAGTAACTCAATGGGTTACTCTAATGACAAAAGAAGATAATATACACCAAATACTAAATTGAGAGCCCTTTCAATGTGAAAATAATTGACAGTGCCTGGCATACTGTCGGCTTAATAAATATTATTAATACTAATACTATTATTATTGATACTGATAGTACTACTATGACTACTGAAAGCAAAAATACGTTAGGAGGCTCTGAATATTCCAGATTGACTACTCACAGGAATCAATTTTATCCTGTAAATTTTCAGCTCATCACTGTGAGGATGTCACAACCATAAAGGCGACAAACACCCATCACCCCCTGGTTTTCAAACAGAGGAAAGTAGTACTGTTTATAAAATTTAACTATATCTTGGGTACCATCAAAGTAAAAGCATCCATAAATCTGAATCAGTTGCCCCT
>VSMD01013124.1:0-16705 GCA_008750895.1 Mirza zaza | reverse complement strand
ACTGTTATGCAAATAGTTGTCCTATACAACCAAGATTTTCTTCATGCAACGAAATGGCATTAAAATTCATATAGAGGTGGATATGTTTAAGATTTCTGAAAAAAAATGAGCAAAAAAGTAGTAGGTCTAATCCCACAAGCAATAATAATTTTAAAATAGCATTTATTTTTAAAATGTTGATCAATGAAACAAAGAGCACCAAAAAAGCAAATATATAGGGTGGGCTTGAAGGCTCATGCCTTTAATCTTACCACTTTTGGAGGCCAAGACAGGAGAATTACTTGAGGCCAGGAGCTGAATATCAGCCTGGGAAAAATAGTGGGATTCTGTTTCTACAAAAAAAATCTAAAAATTAACCAGGCATGGTGGCATACGCCTATAGTCCCACCTACACAGGAGGCTGAGGCAGGAAGATTGCTTGAGCTCAGAAGTTCGAGATTACAGTGAGCTATGATGATGCCACTGAAATCCAGCCTGGGTGACAGAGTGAGACCCTGTCTGTGTCTCTCTGTCTGTCTGTCTGTCTCTGTCTGTCTCTGTCTGTCTCTCTGTCTCCATACACACACACACACACACACACGCACACACACACACACACACACACACATGCATGGTCTTCTTAAAACAAAGGGAAGAAAGGATTATAGATTACATAGTGTAATGATAAACAATTACTATAAAAATAGACATAAACCTAAATATACACCAACCAGAATTACAACTGCATACATATGTTTTCATATAGACAAAGACTAAATAAAAACCAAATGCATAAGAGTATGTTTAAATGAAAGTACTGTTGCAAGGGTTTTGGAAGAAATAACAAAGACCAAAAAATTATGAAATTGGTGCATGGTATTTTCACATATTAAAACTAGTGGCAAAATGACCTATACAGTTCATGCTCAGAGATTATCTAAATGTTTCAGCTAGCATTTGCCCATCTCCGGCATATTTAAGAAATGTGAGAGACATTTGGTGGGGAAAAAGTGGTCCAATGAACTGTGCATTACTCTCCCTCTTTATCCCCATATTTATCTCCCCTAGCAGAGATATGATTGTTAATATTTTATATAAATGTTAACGATTATTACAAGAGGTAGTGTGTGTGGTGGTTAATAGCAGAGACTCTGAAGCCAGAGTTCAAATCTCAGCGTCTCCACTTAGAAGTATATGACCTTGGGCCTCTATTTCCTCATCTGCACAATAAAATAATAATAATATCTACTTCCCAGTGTTATGAGGTTTAAATAAATTACTTGATGTAAAGTAGTTAGAACAGTGTTTGGCACGTAGTAAGGACTATGTGTGTTGACTTATTATTATTGTTGTTATTACTATTACTGTTATTATTATATTATTGTGACCATCTTCTGGGGACATGCTGAAAATACCATCCTGGTGAGCTTCAGGGAAGGGACCTGAAAGATAGCTAAATTTTCTCAATCCAATAAATATTATTAAACCTTATTAGAAAGAAACAGTTGTTGGCAAAACACAATAACATACTGAGCCACCAAAAAGTTATTTGCTTTGTACCTTTTCTTTCTAGGAATTTCACGTTTACGTTGGAAAAAAAAGTGGGTTTCATTACAATGAAAGAAACTGCTATAGTGTGTAAGAGTAAAGGAGAAGGGTTAATAAGGTCAGTTTGACAAAGGTTCATGTTACCATTGTGCAGGTGCCTGGCTAAGTACAGTAGCACCCTGACCCTGCGTAGGGTCCAGGAGTTACCTTAAGGTTAGTTACCTTATTAGGTTAGTCTTTAGGATAGTTAGTCTTCACACATACCTCCTCCTCTTAGTCACCTCAGTATTGCAGAATCCCACTTTCAGTAGTGCCTGTACTATTTACTTAAAAGAAGCCATTTCATTCTTATTTCAAAATCTAGGGTTTTTAAAAAAATTCTCTTTAAATGAATGAGTTTATAAAATGAATACTTCCAATCCAAAATAACCCTTTTCTTCTTTTTTTCAGGATTAGGCACATGATATTATTTTGAAAAAAATTTAAATGAAATAAAATATATTTTTTAAAAGTTCACACTGACTTCCACAGGTGTTCTTGGGGGATCTTTGAAGAATTTGTACTTCAGAAGCAGGACAGGAATTATTTCTATAGTACTCATGTTTTTCCTGCCCAAGTATTTATTGTATTCAATGTATTAACAGAAAATTAAAACAATGATGTATTCAAAATGCATTTGCCTTACACATCTCTTTCCTAGGGAGCTGGACTCACATCTTTTGAATTATTTTAATTCACTTCCTTCTGTGGTCTTGCCTGTCTCAGTCAACTATAATTCTCACCTTTCAGATACACAGGTCAAAAACCTAAAGTCATTTTTAAAAATAAACTTGTTATTTCAGAAGAATTTTTTATTTACTAAAAAGTTGAGATGGTAGTATGGAGAGTTATCATATACCCTACATCCAGTTTCCCCTATTAGCAGAATCTTGTATTAGTATGATACTTTTATTACAATTAATGAACCAATATTAATAAACTACTATTAACTAAAGGCCATATTTCATTCAGATTTCCTTAGTCCTTTTTCTGTTCCAGGGGCCCATCCAGGCCAGCACATTACATTAGTTGTCGTGTTTCCCTAAGATCCCCTTGGCTGTAGTAGTTTCTCAGACTTGCCTTGTTTTTGATGACCTTAACAGCTTGAGGAGTCAGGTGTTCTGTAGAATGTCCCTCAGTTTTTATTTGTCTGGTGTGTTTTTCTCATGATTAGACAGGGGTTATGGGTTTGTGGGAAGAGGCCTCAGAGGAAAATTGCATTTTCATCACATCATCCCAAGGGTATATCCTACCAGCACAATTAGTTACTATTGATGTTAACTTGTATCACCTAGCTGAGGTAGTGTTTGTCAGGTTTTCCACTGTAAAGTTACCATTTATTCCTCTTTCCACTATAAGCAACCCACATTTAAGGAAAAGGAAAATATTCACTTTTAAAAGTATTCCAAACAATATATTTATTTAGACATTTTAAGTTCTATTTTTTGATGATAGTAAAAGCTCCCAAGTATTTCAAGGATAGATACTGTTTTAAAAGTATTTTTTTTCTAGTAATAAATGCAACACATGAGCATTATAGGAAAATTAGAAAACATGTTTAAGGAAAATATCACCTAAAATTTGCAACCCAGGCATAGACTACCGCAGTTAATATCCTGAAGTATTATCTACAAACCTTCTTTTTATGTCTACATTTAGAGTTGAAATAATCCTCTAGGTATATTATTCTTCCTTGCTTATTACCATCTAATATTATGAAAAATTGTAAGGCAAAAAGTGTTTTATTCTTTACATTTCCAGAGCCTAGCACAGTCCCTGGCATGTACTGAATTCAGCCAATGGGACCCAATGAATTTATGGACTTAATGAACTGGCAAATGCTCCCTGAAACCACGTAGAAGCAGTTGCTCACCAAGACAATCTCATGCTCTTCCTTTGCCCACACAGGACAACAAAAGCCACTAGTATGGCATCACTGCTTTGGGGCCTTGAAAATTTAATTAAATCAGTAAAATAGTATGTATTCTTTAAGGACTGAAACTGAAAATGACAGGTAAAATACTTAACCCAGTGACTGCCATTTAACCTAATCACTGAGGGTTTTTTTTTTTTGATTAATTAATTAATTTCTAGGCATTACATTCAATTATTTTTCAAAGCTATTTAATTTTTTTTTGCTAAAGCCTTGCTTCCCTATATTTTATATACATTCTTAATCGTTTTTATAGTCTGTGTTTGACACAGGCCCACAATCCCTATTCCAAATCATTTGGACCAGGTATGTTTTGGAATTCAGAATTTTTCAGACTTGAAGAAGACAGTAGAGCAAATATGCAGTATATTATGTAACACAACAGGGTATGGCAAAACAACACACTGTAGTCAAATAGTGATATTTTTTGTGACTAATCACAATAAATAGACTGTTTTCTTGTGCCTTCTATAATTCTTAATGTTGCATCCTACATCTGGGCTGTGTGAATACTGTCTGGAAGAGTTTTCAATGTCTTTCACCCCAGTTTATCATTTGCCGGGAACCAATTTTTGGTCAATTTCTCAGTTTTCAGGATCCCTAGACAATGCAAGTAGTAAAATTCAAACTGTAAGACCACTAGGGTACAGGTCTAGCATCTTGAATTTGATACTGATAAACCCCTAGGAAACCATACCTTCAGCTTTTGTGCTCCCCTCTCCTTACATTCCTTCTTAGCTTCTGGTACCTGAAGATATTCTTCCTTCCTATCAAGGCATTAAATAATTCTGGGCATTAAATAATGTTTCCAATTTTATCCAGCAATATTCTAGTGTTACAGCACGAGAGTGGTCAGGTTATCTTAGATCACCACATATTGCCAGAGCAGAACTCTTAATTTCCTTTTCCTTTGTTTTTGTTTTGAGACAGGGTCTCACTTTATTGCCTGGGCTAGAGAGCAGTGGTGTCATCACAGCTCACAAAAACCTCACACTCTGGGCTCAAGTGATTCTCCTGCCTCAGTCTCCTGAGTAGCTGGGACTAGAAGCGGACGCCACCATGGCCAGATAATTTTTCTATTTTTTGTAGAGACGGGGTCTTGTTCTTGCTCAGGCTGGTCTTGAACTCCTGGCTTCAAACAATTCCTCCCGCCTCGGCCTCCCAAAGTGCTAGGATTATAGGTGAGAGCCACAGTGCCCAGTCTCCTTTTCCTCTTAAATCAATAATCTACTTATTAAGTACTTGGCAAATGCTTATCAGTCAGATGACTCAGTTAACCAGATATAACATTTCCTAAGCTTCGGGGCAGGGTGATAACATTTGATAAAAAAGCTATATAGTTACTTTTTGAAATAAAATATTCTATAATGAATATTTTTCTTTTGTGAGTAAGCTTTTATAAGGCTACTCTGAAAAATTAGAAATCACAATTTGATGCCACCTACTTAATGACAAATTATCTTCCAGACATTGAATACAATAGTTTCCTTGAAATTATTAGAATAATTCACTATTCTTAACAGAAGTGGAATGAATCTCTTATGTAAGATGGTTACTCAGCTTTCATAATTATAGGCTGAAATATCAATGCCATCTAGGTAATATTGTTCCAGGATTCTTGTAACTTAGTCCATCTTGTTCTCTTCCTTGGTGAACCCCAATTTTTAACACTTCTTTAAAGTGGGGTTCATTGCTGTTAGCACATTGTCTGGAACAGAATAAGCACTTATTAAATATTTGGTGATTGCCTAATATTCATGGCTAATACTAACTGCCATTTGATGAATGCTTTCTGTGCTAGTCTCTCCACCAGGCTGTCAACTTGAAGAAACTTAAACAAAAACTTTTACCATCAATGCACTAGTTCTATCATATTTTTCCACCATCATGTCAAGGTAGGTGCAGTGTTTTGTTTTCCTTTGCTTGTCACAAATGAGGTAATTCAATATTTGAATTTCTAATAGGCTCCTCTCAAATGTGTTAACATGACAGTTGGCAAATGGGCATTTTTCTACCTAAGGTTCTGTAATGAATAAAATTCCCTTATAT
Organism: Mirza zaza; assembly: GCA_008750895.1. NCBI lineage: Eukaryota > Metazoa > Chordata > Mammalia > Primates > Cheirogaleidae > Mirza > Mirza zaza. The sequence continues at coordinate 11,157 of VSMD01013124.1, read as the reverse complement.
CTTCCTGGGGAACTAATTACTACATTAAAACTTATGATAATAATGGATCCTTCATCAATAAAAAATGTGATTTGTAAAGTGAAAATCAATCTATTTTGACTGCTGATGCCTCACAGCAATGGGGAAAATTTCATCTGACAATTATAATAAAACTGTATGATTTATCAGTAGAGTAAGACCAGAAATTCAGTAATCAGTTTTGTCCAGGGACATTTTCTGGCTATGTGACCTTGGGAAATTGTGGCCTTTATTTTCCACTCTTAAAGGGATAAGCTAATTTACTAAGCAATATGTTCCTAAGCAGAGAGAGAGACAGCGTTCACCCCTTGCGGGCACCAAGCTGGCGGGTGGACGTGACTTCTCATGCTCGGCCCACCAGCAGGTTTAAGAGTTGATATCTGGAAAGACAGCTCCTCTCATCCTCCAGGTGGCACTTTGTTTAAAGACGAGTTACAGAACATTTGGTGGTGGTGGCTGTAAAATAACTGCCATGTATCATGTAGGACTCTTTTGGTTGCAAGTGACAAAAAACACAGCTCAAACCAGCAAAAGACAAAAAAGAGATTTATTGGCTCACATGCCCAAACGATGGCAGAGGAGAGCGGCTGGTTTCCAGAATGACTGGGCTTGGGACCTGGGTCCTCACGTTGGCCCCACAACTTGTATCTGCTTCTCTCAGTGTCTGGGGCTCATTCTCTCCAGGGAACATGGCCACTCACATCCAGAGAATTGTGTCTCAAGAGCTCTACCACCAAAGAAATGAGGCTCTTTCCCGCCAGAGTTACCCAGAAAAACAAAATAAAATCTTGGAAGGCTTCGAAATGGGTCATCTTTAGCCACATGTCCATCTCTGAACCAATCTCTTGATGGACAAATCACTAGCCTGACTTTTCGGCTTACCATGTGGTCAGAAGGAAAGGGCCACCTTCTCTCCTACAGGGGAGGTGGAGGGGCAACAGACACAAGAGGCACTGCATACAGCTACCTGGCTAATTATATACAGAAGGGCTGTCCAGAAAGTATCCAGTCATTATTAATAGCCACTTGGGTAGAGGGCACTGTGTTCATGTCCGGAGTACACTGAAGTGACGTTATTAGAAGTGACCCCCTATGTAGTTTGCAGGACCCAGGAAGGAGAACTCCAAGACTGGATAACCAGCTAAGCAAAAAGAAGAGCTACGAGATTGGAACTAAAGTTAGTGGCTCCAGAGAAAGGTAAGAGATGGATCCACAAAGCGTGAGGCAATGGTGCTAACTAGCACAGACATTAGGAGTTTACTGTGGCTTTTGGTGTAGTACCCTTGGCCTACTGGGAGTAGTAGGGGCTGGAGGAAGCTGCCCAGTGTATACGTGGAACTTTTGATCTTTTCCTCAACTCTACTTTCTCTTGTCCCTCTGTCCCATCCAATTCCTTCTCCAAAGCACATGTCTCATCTCTCCCACAAAAGTTTCCTAGAATTATTACAACAGTAATGTCCGTTCCTTTCATTTGGTGCTCGATTATGGATTGTCTTGAGATATGGCTATTGACTGAGAGTTGCTATTTCATAAACAGACAGAGAAATATAATCATCTCTTCTCCACTTAACAAATGTATGCCCTCATACTTGAAAAAAACAATAAATTATCCTTAAAATGACTAATGTAATATGCACATGTCAAATAAGTAATCTTTATTGTATGTTAATTTAGTTGTTTCCTTTTCTGTAACAACTTAGTAGTCAAAATTTCTTTTTCTTCACGATTACACCAATGGGAATGTTTAGATGCTAATTAACAATTAAATTGATCAATTTTAAACTTTTGGAATATACATTTGCATATAATTGCTCTCAATATACTTAAGTAAAACCCAAAGCCTATATCCCAAATATAGAAAATCTATTCACATCAGCTTTAGTTACATGTGTACATTTATTTGAATGGTTGAAGTGTGTGCTTTTATTGCCTAGAAAATCAGCTTGCTCCTTAATTGTTGTTCTAACCACAATTTGGGAAATTCTATTGCAACATCAATATGTTATACATATATTTAATTAGGCTAGTGCGGCCTGTCTGTCACAGCAGCTGATCCTAAATATCCTTCTGTAGTCTACTTGAGGCTTTTTAAAGAGGTATACTTTGGCCTCATTAAATTGTTAAGCAAATTAATACGCAGCCCTACACTTGATTCATGTGTTCTGGAAATCTTATGTTTTTCCGCTTAGCAAATCTTTAGGTACCCCATGAAAGAACACTCTTCCCCAAATATTATACCAAAAGTCCTCTGTAACCCTAGCATGATATGGGGCAGATATTATCAAATCTGAGGGAGACATCTGTCACCCCCACTGATCACCAGAAAGATTTGGCCTTGGCATCCTATTGATCACCAGAGCTTGATTCTCTTATCCAGCAGTAAATGAGCAATGTCTTCACACCAGGTCACACAACAAAAAAGACAACACAATGACTAAGTCCATCGTAGGAAACTACAAATTAAACCCAGACCAAAGTTCATTTCCTTCTCTTTCCCCCGAATCTGTCATTATCGCAACAGGAAAAAACTATAATTTCTTTGAACCATGCCTGGGGTTACCTTAATCCTTTATACCTTCCCTATCTGCTATAATTAATAATTTTAAATAAATAGTTAAACTTTGTGGTAAGGAGAAAATAGGAATCATAGGATTTTGCCAAGCACAGATACATTTGTTTGGTTTTATTTTTGGAAACACACGAGTAACATATGTTTTTTAGCATGGCCAAGGTCAGGTGATAATACAGTATCTCTGTCATAATGTTATAGATGGAATCTTCATATTCAGTCTTGTTAAGATGGGGGGGGGTCCATCATTGACACAGTAATGATCTGGCAGAGGAGTATAAGGTCTGTTGCAAAATCTAAATTACTCCTGGTGCAAGCTTCAGTTTGAGGCTACCTTGTGGGTGTTGTCACCTCAAACATAAGTGTTCATGAGGAATTTGGGGTTCGGTGGCCAGTGCAGACTTTCAGAATTTCAGCACTCGGTCTGTCACTTGGTATTCTCTTTGCTTCGCTGCTTCTCAACACTTTCCCTCCCCCAAAGGAAAGAACCAAAGCTTGCCCTGGTTGAGACTGGAAGGGGCACTGGGTGCAGAGTAGGACCAGTCACTTGTCACAAGAACAGTGGGAGGGGTATTTTAGTCTTTTCAGTTAACTCCTCTACAATCGCCACCACAGTTTCCACAACATATTTCTTTTCATGGGTTCTGGACCAAGGAAGAAAACACTCAAACAATTAGAAAGGGAAGCAAAGCCACAGGCTTATCTTTCCTCTATCCCTTTTACTTTTACTTTTTGTATTTCCCTTGGGAACAGATTATTCAAAAAACAGATGAATTGATAAAATGAAGCAGAGTTTGAAGTGGGTATAATTTACTATATGTGAGGCCTTCAGGACAGGCTGTCATAGAGTCACAAGACTGCATATATTTCCAGTTGGGCTGGTCCAAAGGGATCAGAACTCATCCGTTTTTTAAAGAGGACTAAAGAATCAGATTGTGCTCCTATGCAGTCCTACATCCCACATTGTCCACTAGATCTTTGACCTAATTCTGCTGCCTCATCTTACTTTAGACAGGAGTGAAGAGACATTCTTTGTTATAAACATTTTAGCTCATAATATCTGTGTCTGGTTACAGCAATGTGTGGCCCAGCTGGAGCTCTGGCAAATGAAACCATCATCGACAATGATCACATTTGCAGATGCTCTAGGTCTGGTAACCACGGCTGGCATGGCTGCATGTCTAAAAATAAATCTAGGAAGTTTAGTGGTTTCCAGAAAGCATATGCATTTTCAGGGAAAGAACTTCTAAGAAAACCTTGAGGACCAAGATCTTGAAGTAAGTAGATCAGTTTGGTGATCACCTGACTCAGTCCAGCCAAGGCTATTAGAACACAATGAATATGGACAGAGCAGTGTGTGGCTACCTGCAAAAAAAATGGTTTGAGGGTCACTATTTAAGCTATTTGCCCCAGAACATTGAATCCACGACCTATCATTTAGCTACATTACTTTGGCTCTTAAAGGCTTTATCATCCTGTCCCTTATCCAATGCCACCATCTCTGGAAGGACTGTTCCTGAGGCCATTATTGGTAAAGACCAATGCACAAACATTTAAGAGTAAGAGTCAGCACAGACATGGGGCTTGGGGTCAGATTGCCAGAATGAAGGATGAAATCAATGAGGAGGGTGGTAGAAAGTCACTATGGTTTCCTTCCACCTTAGTCCAGAACTATTTGAGTTTCAGAGAAAATCCTCTATTCTCTTTGAGTCTTTTTATGCTATTTATCAATTTCCATGCAAAAATTTCTGCTCTATACTTATGTTCATGTTACGGTATGGAGCCTCTCCTTCTATCATGCATAAATCAGAACTAGAGGAATAAGTTACCTTTATGTCTGTTAGTTTTCATGTAAAATGAAATTGGCTACTTTAAATATTTCTAGTTTGTTTTACATAGCTAATGTCCCATTGCTTCCTTTTAGTTATTTCCTGCTGTTAAATTGGGTGAAATGCTTTGTGTGATTCCCCACCCACAGTAAGTGGTAAATAAATATCCTTCCTGGACTCAGCACAATTTTTAAAATGAAATAGACACAGAGGAAAGTCCAAAAACATAAGTGTAACTTAACAAATAATTTGACTGTGAACACCTGTGTAACCTCCAATGGGAGCAAGAAATAGCATATCGCTGAATTCCCAGAAACACATTCTGATTACACACTGCACACTCTTCTCAGAGGTAATTGCTATTCCCACTTCTAAAATGATAATTTCCTTCCTTTTTTTGTTCTTTTTAGTTTTACTCCCCAAATACATCCCTATGCAAGGTCATTTAGTTTTGCCCTTTGCTGTGATCTATAAATGGAATCACACTGTGTATGTTCTTGTATCCTCCATGTTGTCACAGATAGCTAGTTTCTTCATTGTCATTTCTGTATAGTATTCCCGTCCATGCAGCACAGTCTTGATCCATTCACCTAGTCACCAATAACTGGGTATATTCCAACTTCTGACTGTTAGGAACAATGTTGCCACATGTGCTGTCCATGCCACCTGATGCATGAGTTCATGGGCATCTCCAGTGTAGATATCAATGACTAGAAATGCTGGGGCAAACAGTATGCAGACCTTTGACTTTACTAGATAAAACAGTGAAGCTGTTTTTTCCAAAGTGGTTATTACAATTTATACTCCCATTACTGGCATATAAGAGTTTCTGTTGTTCCACATCCTCACCAACACTTGGTATTGTCAGATAATTTTTTGCCAATCTGGTATTTAGTATATGGTAATACTAAATGTTAGTATTTACCATATTTAGTATATGGTAACACTACTACTTGTGCTTTTAAATTTTTTTTCATTGTGGCTTTAATTCGTAAAACCCTGATTACTAATGAGATTGAGAACCCCTTCACACATTTATTGCCCTGAGTCCAGAATCCTCAAAATTTAAATATAAATTCTGGGACTCTGAACTGTGGTATTTTGGTGTTAGTCATACTAAACACTTCATGGCATACTGGGAAGCACAGAGAAAGCAAAAGAAATGCATTCATTGAACAGCAGTTTCAAGCTGGGCACCTCATGCACTTTTTCCTATTTAACCCTCATAATAATTTTGCCAGGATGATGTTGTTATCCTTATTTTGCAAATAAGGAAACTGAGACTCAGAGGTTAAGAAATTTACCCAAAAGTAAATATACTGCTTTTTTAATTCAGTGTCAGAACTGAAACTCAAACCATGCCTATGTGCCTCCAACGCCTAAATCATTTTCCAGTAAGAATGTTTTCTCCCAAAACATAACCTCTGTAAGAGCAAAATCATACTCAATATCCTTTGGTAAAGTCATTTTATTAAAAACTGTATCAAAAGAATTTCAAAGGTGGCCTGATTAATATGACTAATTAAATAACTGCATCCCTAGGTCAGTTTTGCCTTTTAGGCTCCAAAATCTGATTCATTAATATTTAAACAAATGAAAGGGTCTTTGATATCTGGTAGGATTTCCCTTATGAGAGTAATTTGTGAGACACTTTAGTCACATGTTTCATTTTCAGCCTGTGACAGGCACTTGTGAAATGATTAACACTCCACAATAGAGTTATAGACTATTAAATGACAGCCAGAAATAAAAGTAAGAAAAGAAGACAGTGAGATAAACTCTTCTCTAAGATATATATTTTTATATAGGTAATCAATTTATTAGAACACTTGACAAATTCAAGCAATAGATACTTCTAAAAAATTAATTCAAAACCAATTAAAGGATAAACATCAAACAAGGCTCCTAAGAATTTACATTTTATTAATCGTGCTTTTTTTCAACTATAAAAGTCTAATAAAAAGCCTGTAAATCCTGAAGATACAGAAACAATTTTCAAAGAGTCAAATTAACCATAAGCAATAACTCTCATGACATTGCCTACAAAAGGGAATGGACAAAGCCAGCTTTTAACATCCCTCCCAGAATGCTAAGAATAACTCTCAGGACAGGAGTAGCATTCTGTGCATGAGTCTCCTCTCTTGGGTCTTTATAAAATGATCTTTTAATAAGACCTGATCCAAAACCCTCTCCAGAGATGTAGACTCACTACTAGACTGTATCTTTGTCACCAACAGCTTCAGATAAGCTTCAAACTTGGATTTTGCATCTCTGAATATTAACCTCACATTCATCCCACTCCATAAAAAATGAATAGAGAAAACAATTTTATTAACCACTATATACTTCATATATTTTGTGAAGTTCGTTATTTTTTATTTTGCTTTATAAATCAAATGCTTTCCTGCAAACGTGCTAGCATACTGTCATTTTCTAGTTGTCAATATACCTCCATCCTCTCCTGTACTACCAATTGGCTACCAAGATTTAAAAGTTCAGTGATTATAGGATTTAAATGATTTTAACCCCTTTAAATTTGAAAACTCTTTAAATCCCATTATCTCCGCAGCCACTGCGAATTTTAAAATCAGCTTGGCCTTTTCTAGCTCCAGGTCTAAGGATTACAGAGTTTTAAAGAGTATAAATGCTTTTCTGAAGTTCTATAAAGAGTTCTCCCCAACCAGCTGACCTTCGGGAAATAAAAGCCAGCTAGTTCTCCAGCTGGCAACTGCTGATGAGAGTTTCTAAATGGAAGGATATGTATGTTATGCCACAAACCACCAGGACAACAGGTAATTGCTCCCTTGACTCCATATGAAGCCAGTGAATCAGAAGATTTGATGTGGGAAGGGTGGCAGATTTTAGACGTTTGTCAGTAAATGTTTAAGAATGAGAAAACAGAAGTGGTTTGCAGGGACCCAAAGAAGCTCTCCAGGGCAGAGAGAGTAAGTTCAGTGAGTTGGAAACCATCTTGTTCCTAAAGAAAAGCTGTTACCATGGATACCCTCAGAATCCTAGGTAACCTTCTGAGGTCTTACCTCTTGTGTCCTCACATTTATGTATCCATAGTGAGTTCGAATGGGCCGCCTGTAGGTGTAAGAGAATGGTATCCATTTTGTACCAGGTTGTCCAAAGCAGTTTAGCAGCAATGGGAAATTTACTTCATTTACAAGGCGCACAATCAGCAAGAAGAGGAACGCTGCTATGAAGCTCACCGCAATCACAGACTTTCTCTACAAAACATTCAAAAAAAAAGAAGAAGAATGAATGAATGAATGAACAATATTCAAACAAGGCAGTCACAGAGGGCAGTTCCTTTATTTCTCTCTCTTTTTCTTTCATAGAGATCAAAGGATTCTGTCATGTACAATATTTCACTTGAAGACAGCAAATAATCATTTGGTGACCAGTTTGCCTTAGTGTGCTGGGCCTCTGGGAGCAAGCATAGAGGCTTCCTTGGACTCTTCCATTCCACCTCTACCCTTCCCTGCCCCCCAATAATCCCTACAAAATCCCATTTAGTTTGCAAAACCCAAATCATGCATTCCCAACCCTAGGATGCCTTTCCTAATTGCCCATTTTTCTCCCACTGCCATCCTTTCACCCCCAAACTACCCACTCTAACAGAGGCAAAGTCTCGTGACTCCCATACTTTACTTTGAAGGCGCTTCTACTGTACTTTTTTCACTGTGTAATTATTTATGTGGCTTTTCCTCCACATTATTGTGAGTTCCTGGAGAACTGGAATGTACTGTGTCATATTGATCTCTGTATCCCAGGTGAACACAGTACATTCCACACTATAGGCACTCAAAAAACACTTGAGTGAAAGGAATGAATAAATAAATGAATGGATGGATGGGTTTTTTTGCATTTTTATAGACTCATTATCACTCATTCTTCTGTTTTTGTATCTGGCACATTCTACAAGCAGGGAACTTTGTCTGTGCTATAGGATGTCCAAAAGTGAGATTCAAAAAGCTAACAAGAGGATAAAAAATTTCATGCCAAGCAGCATAAGAATATTCTCTTAAATGTGCTGCCATGGAACAAAAATGCAGGAGCAACTATATCTGATTGGGGTGGGAGAAAGCAGAAAGGCACTTGAGATTGTGCTTGATAAAAGCATTGAGTTTTAATTGGTAGGGATGTGTGAACAGAGTTTTCTAGGTAGAGGGAATGGAGCAAGGAGACAAGAAAATGTGGGGTTATTCATAGTCATAGAGCAGTTTATCTTACTGAAGAACAAAGGAGAAAAAGCCAGAAACACGAATGATAACTTTATGGTGAACTGCCTCAGATACCAAGCTAACATATCTGTACTGAGTTTGCTGGGTGATGGAAAGCCAAAGGAGATTTTTTAAAATTCATTTTATTTTGTTGAAGGGGACAGTTATAAGTTACATGAAATACAAGTGTTCGAGATGCTTCAGAGCAGGGAGAGAGGAAAGGTAGGCAGTGACTAGTTAGGAGGCCATCCCAATTGGCTAGGACAGAGGTAATGAGCAATGGAAACTAGGGCATGGGAAGAGGGAAGAAAAAAAGTGGAAAAAGATGTGAGAGACACGATTTAGGTGGAAGGCACAGAACTTGGCTACTGACAGGATGGAAGCCGCTGACTAAAAATTCAGAGATGCCCGAGAGTTTGAGTCTTGGTGGCAGCAATAATATGGGGTATATCAGGAGAAACCAGAGTGGTCAGAGCAGGACTTGGTTTAAGAGAATAAGAAGATAAAGCTCTTGGCTTTCTGGGTACCAGTTTCCAGGGACTGGTGGGTCATCCTGGTAGAGCTGTCAAGGAGTTAGGTGGAAGGTGAAGTCTAAAGCAAGAAGAAAGTGCAGAGCTGAGGACAGAGCTCAGGAACAACCCTGGTATGAAGCGCAGGGTAGAGACACAATGAAACATTCTTTCAAGTAGCTGGCCTGACCCCTGATTCTTCTTCAAACTTCAGGAAAGCCGCATAACTTTCTGGGAAAGACTGAAAAGTTTGTTGCTGTTGTTTTTTCTGCTTACCATTTCCTGCTGGAATTAGCTCTTTTTGCTCTCCACAGACCCTCTCAGGGAAGACAAGAAACCCAAACCCAGCTCCTGTGTCCTCCCTGGGCCCAGGGTCACAACCTCTATGTGGAACCAGCCCTCAGCAGGCAGCGACACCCAAAAGAAGTCTTCGTTCTTGCTCAGCTCCCATCATTTGTAAAAGTCTCGTCCCTCTGTCTAGCCAGCCTAATTTTCCAATCACTGGAAAGTCCCTTGAGCTCTGACTCTTCAACACCCCTTATCTCACCACTAACTACCACAGCCCTACCTCATTTAACCTTCTAATCATGAAAAACTGTTTTAATTTGCTCCTCTGTAGAATCATTATGTCCACAACATTGCAATGTGTCAAGGTAACAGCTTAAATGAAGTGATGGATCTTACAAGTTTAAAGGGACATAGACCAGAACAGATGGCTAAATAAAAGCAAAGAGGCCAGTCACCCATTAAGTAAACAGGTAAGAACCTTGTTTTTAATTGTTGCTCGATAGCTGATTGCAAAACAGCAGCTTTCTTTGAGAGGGCCCCGTCAGGATTCGTGCTTGTGTCTATTCAGAGCCCAGCACGGCTCTCTGGTTCTCTTAGTTGCTGCATTGCATTGCGTGGCTGGGGGTTTGGGGACAAAGACGCGAAGGGCCTTTCTGAGTCACCGATTGTGAGCAGCAACACATACATAATGCATACATGAGAGGAAAATAAATCAACCATTTTGAGAGAAACTTCAAAACGGAATGAAATCACAGTTGTAAAAGCCTGCTCCCTGGCAATCCGCATCTGCTTCCCATGTTCTATCAAAGAAAACCGAGTAATGAGCACAGAGAGGGCGAGGGAAGCCAGACCCTGGCTGCTGTGCACTCCGCCTGGAACTGGGTTCTGCAGTGGGCAGAGATGCTCCTTCCACAGCTCAGGCCCTGAGCCCAATTTCCGTAGGGCTGCCTGGACCCTATTCTTCACCTTTCTTCATGTTTCCATATTCTTCTTTAGCATGAAAGTGTTCTCATAGTGCTGATATAAAACTACCCCCAGATTTCACCAGGATAGGTATACTTCAAGCACATCCTGTGTTCCAGACAGCAGAGAAAACAGAACCCAACACAAATGTGCATTCTTCTAGTGGTCACTTCCACCAGAACATGACCTTGAGCTTCAGCGACTACAGGAAAAACTGTGGTTGAGTCTGCACACAGCTGAATGCAGTGAGAATGTCTGTGTGTGTGTGTGTGTGTGTGTGTGTGTGTGTAGGGATGTGGGAGGTGGGGAAGTGAGCCAAGTACTCATAATATGCATGATATATGTGAAATATTCACACCTTCAAGTCACAATCATTCACTGAGTCCATGCTCTGTGTAGACTTGGCTGGGTACTGAGAAAACAGAAATAAAACCATAAAAGACAGACCATGCTTCCAAAGAGGCCAATGTAGTGCAGCTTGCCAGTCAATAGAAAATTATAGTACCATGTATGACATGAGGTTACTGGAGGTATGCACAGGGTGCTGTGGAGCCCAGAGGAAGGGTGGGTGCAAGGGTTCTGGGGAGAACAATTCAGAGAATGCTTGTCTGAGTTGGTGGTATTCAAACAGACTCCTGAAGACTGGGAGGAGAAGATGGGAAAGGCATTCCAGGCAGAGGGAACAGCAGTTTGAAAGGCTATAACTTGGTCAGAAACCTTCAAGTCATTTGGTAAGAAGGGTGTATAGACTA
>VSMD01013121.1:0-13157 GCA_008750895.1 Mirza zaza | reverse complement strand
GGCCCTGCAGCAGGTAGGGTGGCCAGGGCACTTGCCCCTGGGGTCCACTTGGAAGCTCCCTGCCCTCCACAGTTCAGCTCTTCTGCTGGGAAAATAGGAGCACAGGAAATGCAGCAGCCTCAGCCCTGGGCCAAGAATCTGTCACGAGGCTGGGGCAAGCTGGGGGCACAATGGCAGTGGCTCACCACGGAGACAGAGTTGGGGAGCAGGTGGTCTCCAGCAGGGCCCCATCCAGCTGGGGCTGATCACTGCCTTTTTCCTACTCAGGGAAGTATTTTCTGGGCAGCTCTTCTGCAGGTTCCGTTGTCAACCATCTACACAGGAGCCTGAACTGACAGCTCAGGCCAGAAGAGGACAAGCTCCCTTTAGAGCACACATTCTCAGAGGTCCTCCTCCGCAGGGCCGCGCCAGCCCCATGACACCTTTGCACCAGTTGGGGAAAGATACTGCTCTTAGGCAACATGCAGTCCTGCCACAGTGCACGGTGTGGCAGAGTGGGCGGTGACCTCTCACCCAGGTGCCTTTGTGCAGTGATCCACCTGCACAACCATACTCAGTGAACCCAGAAGCTCCCTACAAACCTGCCTGCAAAGGGGCTCAGAAAGGGATGTAATACATCCGAGAGCATTTGGTGTGCGGGCACTGAAGCTGGGATGGCACCCGGAAACGTCTGGTAGCCTGCATCGGAGTGGGGGTGCAGAGTGGAAGCGAGTGGGGGGCACATAAAGGAGCGGCAGAGCCTGTGGAGCCCCACCGTGGATCAGGGAGGACCCACAGGCTCCTTCCTTCACTGTCCCCGCCATGCCCGCACTGTTCTGGGCTCTCAGAGGCCAAACTTGGGCTCCCTGCAAAGTCCCTGCATGGAAAGGCCCTCTTGCCGTTTCTCAGCCTCAGTCTCCTCCTACAGACGGTGGGACGATAGCTCCGCCCAGCCTCAAGAGTGTCCTGCCACTCACACTATTACGGATGATGAGTCCTCGGTCCAGCTGGGTAGCAGCGGAAGCATGGCTTCTCCTCACCCCACCCCGACCTGGCTCAGCTCAGCCTCGGGTGATGTCCAGGGTATCCTGGACAGAGAAGGACCACCCTGGCACCTGCCTGCCCCAAGTCCAAGGGCCCCAGTACTGGGCTGCAGTTCCTCGACCCTCATTTTCCTCCCTTTGTCCACAAGGCAAAAGCCAGTGCAGCTGGTGCCCAGCCGGGGTGGCCTGGGAGCAGGGACAGAACTGCAGTGCTCGCTGCGTGGGTTTGCATTCGTTCTGGCAGAAGGAAGACCCCAGCTCTGACTCCCGCCACCCGTGTGACCTTGGGCAAGTCACACCACATCTCTGAGCCTCGCTTTCCTCGTATGTAAAAGGCAAACACTCATAACTGCTACCTCCTAGTGTTGAGTGTTTAAGTGACACTGCACACATACAGCCCCCTGCATAGCACCTGGGACAAGGCATGGAACACTTGCACTCTTCACTCACACCTAGAGTCCCAGAGGGGAGGATTACTTGAGGCCAGGAGTTCAAGACCAGCCTGGGCAGCATAGCAAGAAGAGAAAACAAGAAATACTTGTTGATACGACCAGACTAGCGCCACTGGCAGGCGCCCTGCCCAGCCAAGCCTGGACTCAGCATGCACTCACTGTCGCCCCCATTTGAAGATGAGAAAACTGAATCCCCAGAGGCTGTGTAGCTTATCACATGTCAAAGTTCATGCTCTAGGGGTGACAGCCATACCCACCCTGCCCCACAGTGGGATCACTAGGGAGCTTGGGCCGCCCACGCAGCGAGGGAACAGACCTTCCAGGCCATCTGTGCTTCTCCATGGGAGCTCCAGCAGGGAGGGCTGTGCTGGGGGATGTGGGCTGGCTTGGGGGACCCTGGTTGGGTCACTTCCCCTCCCTGAACCCTTCCAGTGAAAGACAGCTGTGTGTCCCCATAGGCTGCTCTGTCTATAGGAGCAGAAAGGGTCCAAAAGCTGCCACCTCTGTCCCCACAAGTGCCATGGGACCCTCAGTACCCTCCCCCAGGCCAGGGGGCTCTCAAGGACAGCCGGGACAGGGAGATAAGCAGGGAGAGGCTGTGAGTGTGGGGGGTGAGGTGGAGGAGTGGTGACAATAGCCCACCTGTGCCAGGTGCTCGCCCTGCCCTGGGAGAGGGAGCCCGCCCCATCTGAGGCAGGAGGAAAGTGAGCTTCAGATCAGGGAGGGGAGGTGTCGTGTCCCATGGCCAGAGCTGGGAGTGGCCCTGCTGGTGCTGTGCACTCCAGGGGAGGGTGTGAGTCTCTAGGGGGATCTGTAGCTGTGACCCAGGGCCCTTGGGGTGTGCTTCTGTGGGTGTTTGGGTGGGTTCACCTGGGCATATACGTGTGTCCTGGGCAGATGGTGGGCAGCTGGCCTGGGTGTGGACGGGCAGGGTGGATCTCACAGACGCCCCCTCCCTCCCGCGTGCAGGCCCACAGGACAGGAGAGGTGAGGAGGGGACTTCACAGATGTCTGGAGACCCTGGCCCAGGAGGGCCTTCCTGGGAGAGTGTGCGGTAGGGCACAGGGCCCTGGCTGGGACGCAGGCAGGCCTGGGTGTGCGGGGCGGTGGAGGGAGCGCAGGACTCCATCCAAGGGCGGGGCTCCGGCTGTGTGCCCCAGCCGGTTCTGCCGCCACCCGCCCGGGGACAGCCCGTGCCAGCCTCTGCCCGCTCCAGCGCTCCCCTCCCCTCCCCTCCCCTCCCCTCCCTTGCCCTGCCCTGCGCTGCCCTTCCCAGCGCCGTCTCTTTCCCCTTTACCGCAGCCCTGCTCTGTGGCCCCGACAGGCCCCGTCCACTTGTATCTGACCCCTGTCGGGCCTTAGTCCGCGAAGATGCCCCGTCGGTCCCGGGGCTGGCTCTCCCCGCCGCCGAGCGCCGCCCGCGGCCGGCCGAGTCCCGCCCCTAGCCTCACCCCACGCCCAGGTCTCGGTCGCCGGGGCGCGGGGCGGGGCGTCCCGCTGTCCTCGCCCGGCCGCCCCGCCCGGCCGGCGCGACTATATAAAGTGGCGCCGCCTGAGCCGGGCTGTGCCGCCGCCGCCGCGAGTCCCGTCCGCTCCGTGTCCGCCACCGAGCCCGGCCGAGCCGCCGCCGCCCGCCAGGTACCCCCGGCTCCGTTCCCCGCCCCGGGGAGAGCCAGGGAGGGGACTGCCCGGCCGCGGGGACAGGGACCCAGAGCGCCTGTGCCCCGCAGCGCGACCCTTGACACTACACCGCCCCCCACGGGACCCAGGGAGTCCCCGCTGGAGGGACTAAGCCGGGACCCCCAGTGCAGCCGGGCGCCCCCCCTGGGATGTGTGAGCTCAGGGGGGCAGGAACCAGGGGGTCTGGGTGGCAGAAATCCCTCTTCCTCCTTGGGGTGGGGGTGGGGCAGCCTGGCACCTCCTGGCAGGGACAGGACAGAGGCACGGAGGCGGCCACCTCTCTGCTCCCAAAGTCTTAGGGGCAGGCAGGTGGGGTAGAGACCTGGCTGCCCTGACTCCCTCCTTTGTCTCTCTGTCCCTCTGTCTCTGCCATCAGTCTCTGTTCATCCAGTCCCTGCACCCTTGAGATGGTGAGTCTCCTGTGGTCCCTGCCCCAAAGGCCCACATTCCTGGACAGAGGGGGCACCCAGAGGGCAGCGACTGGCACTCAGAGGCCTAACCCAGGGGCTGCTCTGTGCAGACAGCTCGGACTCACAGCCCGCTCCCCCGCCCTCACCCCTACAGCTGCTGTGTGCCAGGCATGCCACCTCTCCCCCATCAGCCCTGGGAGGTGGCACTGTTAGGCCCCTTGGACATTCATCCGCTCCACAACATTTACTGAGCACCTGCTGTGTGCCCAGCACCATTCCCAGGTTTGGGACTTAGCAGGGAGCCTGCAGCCTGGGCCCTCGGGAAGCCCACCTTCTGGAGGGCACCAAGGTTCAGAGCGTGGCCCTGGCGGCTGGGGTTCAAGCCCAGGTCTGAGGCTCAGTCCTTCACTGTCCCGGATGCAGCACGTGTCTCCCAGCCAGCCAGTGATCCTCTTAGTCTGAGCCTCATCAGCACCCGGGGATGGGACAGGGCAGGCACCAGGCAACCGCAAGGCCCAAAGAGACCTCACAACTTGCTCAAGGTGGCCGAGCCTGTCCCCTGGAGGACGGGCCCAGCTGCCAGGCCTGCCCAGACCAGGAGACTGCAGAGAGTCAGAATCCATTCACACCGAGCCTCCCAGCAGCCCCCATGGGAGTTGCCGGCCTCAGAAAGGGGGTGTGTGTTAGATTTTATCCAAAGAAAGCATTTCCATGACTCAAAACGTCTGAAAAGGGCACCAGCGTTTCCCTCCTAATGCCTAGCACAGGGCTGGGTGCATAGCGGGTCCCCGAGGCCTACGTGCGGATGACAGTGGGACAGGATCCCCTCCATGTGTAGATATCAGCAAACTCCGTGCTGGCAGTTGGGTCACTGAGGCCCAGAGAGAAATGAGCAACCCAAGAGTGATTGCTGGGTTCATTCGTTCATCTATTTCTTCAGTCAACAAACATTTACTGAGCAGTGCCTGGGTGCCAGGCACTGTTTTAGGTGCCACGGTTGCCTTGATGTGCAAACAGACAAAGAAAACCCCTATCCCTGTGAACCAAGCTAAGGTGGACCCCGGCGTGGGATGGGGGGCTCAGTGGGCCAGCCAGCAGGACATTGCTTCCTGCCCCTGATGGGGGCACGACACAAAACAGTCTGCAAAGCACGCCCACCTACATGCTCCCAGTGACAAGCCTTCACCCCCCAACTCCTTCCTCTCCTGGTCCCTTGGACAGTATGTGCCCTGAACATAATCCAGGTTGGGAGAGTGGGGGCCCTACACCCTTGGGTGACTTTACGTGCCCCTTGCCCACCCTGCCCAAGACCCACCACTTCTGCCCCCTCAGCTCTCCCTGGATCCACTGAGTCCCAAGTGGGATTGCCCCCTGGGCTCCAAGGACCTGGAGGAAGAGGAGGGCCCATGGGGAGGGGGCTCTGGCCTGCCGCCCACAGGCTGCCTCCCTGGCTCCTGGCGCCAGGACGTGGGCCTGGACTGCAAGGGCTCCCCGGAAGGGGCCGAGGCCCGGGCCTGGACTGTCTACTACTACAGCCTCCTGCAGAGCTGTCTGCAGCAAGCTGGCCTCCCGGAGACCCAGGACCGCAGCCAGGTGCCCCGCACAGGTGCCCGAGGGCTCCACGGAGGGGGGCACGCCTTGGGGCAGGGAGGGGCCCTCAGCCTAGTCTCCTTCCCCATCCAGGTCAGGGGCAGCCCTTCCCCAGCCTCTGGTTTGGTCCGAGGCAGGTAGGCATTTCTTCCAAGGCCATGTGGCACCAGTGGGGTCAGGGATTGGGGCTCTCCACCCCACTCCCCACGAAGATCCAGCCCTAGGATTTGCAAACTGTGTTCCATGGTACCAAAGCTTCTGAAGAAGTGTCTGGGGAGCTGCCGTGGAGGCGGCTTGCAGTTGGGACCCCAGGACTCTCCCCCGCTTCATCTGTTTTACGAATCAGGTGGCCACAGTTAGATGAGTTAGTATACGTGAGAATCACAGACTTGGTCCCACTGTACAGACTGGGAAACTGAGGCTTAGAGAAACAGTGACTTCTCCAAGGTCTCACAGACAGAGCTCAGGCTAGAACCCAGATCCCTGGTCACCCAGCCTGCAGTGCCTTCTGGACAGCTCCAGAGAGAAGGGAGCCGGCCTCACAGGACAGGACAGGTGGCAGCTCCCCTTCCCCATTCCACTCCCTCCCTGTCCCCTATACTCTTCCCTTCTGATCCCCAGGAAGCACCTGGAGGCCCAAGGGTGAGGGCAGGGATATAGAGGCAGGGGCAGGTGGGCAGAAGGACAGCAAAGGGGGCCCCTGGTAAGCTTGGCAATGTTCTCTTTCCCCGAGGCTGTCCTGGGGCAGAGGTGACCTTGTGCATTCTGGGATCCCCGAGCACCTTTCTGTCAGTGCTGCTGGAGGGTGGGGTCCAGAGCCCGGGTGAGTGTGTGCCCAAGTTTCCCCACCCCCTCCTCCAGAAAGGGCAGTGCTGCCCTAGCCCAGCCACATCCCAAAATACCCTGGCAACCGCCCGCATTCCATCGGACCAGCTGCCATACTCTGAGCGGGGGTGGGTTCTGGGAGCAGCTGCCCCTGCTACACAGGGGCCAGGCTGGAGGTGGAGGGCATGGGGACGTTAAGCCTTCCCTGACTAGCCACCTGCCTCCCTCTGCCCACAGGAAACATGCTCCTTTGCCTGTCCCCTGCTTGGCTGATGAAGGTGCCAGCACCCGGGCAGCTGGGTGAGGCAGCCCTGCTGGTCTCCAAGGCCGTGAGCTTCCACCCAGGGGGCATGACATTCCTGGATGACTTTGTCCCCCCGCGCCGTGCCACCTACTTTCTGGCGGGCGTGGGGCAGGGGCCTGGCTGGGGCCGGGAGGCAGCGGAGCTTGCCCGCGACCTGACCTGCCCCACAGGAGCTTCGGCCGAGCTGGCCCGGCTGCTGGAGGACCGGCTGCTGACAAGGCGGTTGCTGGCCCAGCAGGGCGGTGTGGCCGTGCCAGCTACCCTGGCTCTCACCTACAAGCCGCCGGGGCTGCTGCGGGGAGGGGATGCCAGCCCGGGCCTACGGCTGGTGGAGCTGAGTGGCAAAGAGGGCCAGGAATCACTCGTGAAAGAGGAAGTAGGGGCCTTTCTGCACTCCGAGGCCCTGGGTGATGTCCTGCAGGTAACAGGCTCCTGCCCAGGTCTGTGCCAGCAGGATGGGACCTGGGCGTGGTTACCAAGTCCTGCTGGGAAGCTGTGCCTACCTTTCAGCCCCGCTGCCACCAAATCTCTAGGGCAACCAACCCCCTGCTGTCTTGCCTCAGTTTACTCATTGGCTCTCGTGGTGTCAGTGTCCTGCCCTGCAGGTTCATGGGGTAGTGTCGAGGAGGCCCATTTCCCTTCCCTGCTGCAGGTGGCTGTGAAGCTCAGTGGCTGGCGTTGGCGGGGGCAGCAGGCATTGCGTCTGCACCGACGGGCGGAGCCGGGCGCAGTGGTGGACACGGTGCTGGCGCTGCTGGAGAAGCTGGAGGAGGAGGAGAGTGTCCTGGTGGAGGCTGTGTGCCCACCTCCCCGGCTGCCCTTCCCAGGTGAGACGCACCTGGGCCAGCCAGGGGAGGCAGATTGGCACGGCCTTCTGGTTTCTCTGTGCTGGGCTTAGACCTTCCCTTCGTCCCCAGGCAGCCCCTCACCTGGGCCTGAGCTGGCTGTGCGTATCTGTGCTGTGGTGTGTCGGACACAGGGCGACAGGCCCTTGCTAAGCAAGGTAAGCGTGGCCCAGATCCAAATCATGACCTGCCCACCACTCCCCGTCCCACTGATCTGACAAGGGCCCCCCTGGACAGTCTGTGGGCAGGGAGGACAAAATCTTCGTGGGGATCTTGTTTGCCTCCAGGGGAACTGCTGGGTCTGACACTTTTTCCCTCTCCTCCAACCCTTCCAGAACCCTTCCCTCATCAGGAGCCCCTGCCCATGTGCTTGGGCCCCTGGGGGGTACCAGGGCTGGGGGCTGAATCCTCTTCCCAGGGAGCTCTTCCCCACAAAAGAGGCTGCCCCAGGGTTCCTGATAAACCGCCAGCGCCTGGAGCCCTTTAGGAGGGGCCTGTAAGCTGGGGAGCTCAAGGAGGCTTAGGGGCCCTCCAAGTACCCAGCTCTGAGCCAAGCTGTGAGGGAGGGACTCCACCCTGCCCTGCGGGAGCTCCAGTGGAGTAAGAAAGAGGCATCTGGGCCAGAGCGGTGGCTCACGCCTGTAATCCTAGCACTCTGGGAGGCCGAGGCGGGTGGATTGCTCAAGGTCAGGAGTTCAAGACCAGCCTGAGCAAGAGTGAGACCCCCATCTCTACTAAAAATAGAAAGAAATTAGTTGGCCAACTAAAAATATATAGAGAAAAAATTAGCCGGGCATGGTGATGCGTGCCTGTAGTCCCAGCTACTAGAGAGGCTGAGGCAGGAGGATCGCTTGAGCCCAGGAATTTGAGGTTGCTGTGAGCTAGGCTGACGCCACGGTACTCTAGCCCGGGCAACAGAGTGAGACTCTGTCTCAAAAAAAAAAAAAAGAGGCATCTAGGGGAGGTGCCAGGGCTAGGGGACACCAGGAAGGCACAGGCCTCGAGGCTGCAGGAGCTACGAGCAAGCAGGCCTGGAGCCTTCAGGAGCGGGGACCCCAGCTGCCCTAGAAGTCTGGGTAGAACCCCTGGCGGGGTCTGGGGACCACATGGGCAGTAGCAGAGGATGGGTTAAGACACACTGAAGGATGGGGCTTCTTGGATGTTCAGTGAGAGGGCTGGCCTGGATCTTGGCACGGGGGGAGGTATGCACATAGGGCATACAGGGGTGGCTCCTCCTGGGCCAGCCGCCTGAGCTGCACCCTGCCCAGGTGGTGTGCGGCGTGGGCCGCGGGGACAGGCCACTGCGGCACCAGAACTCCCTGCCGTGGACGCTGGAGGTGGCGCTGGCCCAGTGCGGCCTGGGCGAGGCGACGCAGGTGGCGGTTGTGCGGGAGCGCATCAAGGCGGCGGCCGAGGCCGCTCTGGCCGCAGTGCTGGCCCTGGAGGCCGGCCTGAGCGCCGAGCAGCGCGGTGGGCGCTGGGCCCACACTGACTTCCTCGGTGAGTGCAGCTGGCCGGGCTGGGCGCCGGGGCGAGGGCCGAGGGCCGCCCGCGCTGAGCCCGAGTCCCCCGCCCGGCCCAGGCGTGGACTTCGCGCTGACGGTGGCCGGCCGCGCGCTGACCCCCGTGGCCCTGGAGCTGAACGGCGGCCTGTGCCTGGAGGCGTGCGGCGCGCTCGAGGGCCAGTGGGCCGCGCCGGCCGGGGCCGCGGCGGCCGCGCCGCTGGTGGAGACCATGCTCCGGCGCTCGGCGCGCTGCCTCATGGACGGCAAGCAGCTGCTGGTGGTCGGCGCGGGCGGCGTCAGCAAGAAGTTCGTGTGGGACGCCGCGCGCGACTACGGGCTCAAGGTGGGCGGGGCGCGGGGCGGGGCCTGCGCGCTGGGGGCGGGGCCTGCGCGCTGGGGGCGGGGCCTGCGCGGGGCGCCCGGGCGGGGTGCGCCGAGTCCCGTGCGCAGGCACCGGGCGGACGCCCTGGGGGGTTCCAGTTTTGTTCCACGGAAAGGGGGGATGAGGAGCCCGGGGCAGATGTGCTGCGGCGGGCGAGAGGGACAAAGTTAGCGACAGAGCTGGGGCCTTGAATGCCAGGCCGAGGATCCTGGCTCCCCCTGGGGAAAGGGCGAGCACTCGGAGGTTGAATTCCTCCTGAGAGTGGGCACCCCAGGGCCTGTGGAGGGTGCCAGGGAGCAGAATATAGATCCCCAATCAAGTTCACAGCGGTGGCCTCACATTACAGAATCTGGAGCGAGCCGGGCAGGTAGATGCTGTTATCCCCATTGAGCAGACAAGAAAACTGAGGCCTTCTCAGGCTGGCTCTAATCTACAGTAGCAGCCTCCGCTCCCCTCTCCCACAGCGCAACTTCCTCTGGCGACACCACCCTGCAGCCGTTTCCCCACCTCTTTGCCTCCTGCCTGGCACAGCATGTTCTCTTGCTAGGATGTCACTCCACTCCTGATGGCAAGAGTGACAGTGCAGACAGCTTCCCTCCCAACCCTCTTCGGTGGCCGTCCCTGCCCTGGGTGCCAGCTGCTTTTTGTCTGTGCTCCCCCCAGTGGGCAGTAAGCTCTGAGGGCACCTTCAGAGCTCTGAGAACCCGTGGTGTGGATGATGGCCAAACCACCTGTCCCAAGCCCCAACCCTGGTGGTTTCTCTGCAAGCCCTGGCCAGTGATGCTGCCTGTGAACAAGAGACCGCTGAGCCCCCTCTCACCTGCCCCTCTGCCCTCCGTCCCTGCCCACCCAGACCTGGCCCCTTGGTCCTGCAGCTGGCTGTCCTTCCCGACCTCCTCTTTCCTCGGCTGACTCTTGCTTAAGTATTGCCTCCTCTAGAGTGCCATCTCTCCCCCGCAGGCCGGGTTAGGTGTCCCACCTCTGCGCCTTCCATTTATTTAATTGATCATCAACAAATATTTGTTGAGCACCTAATGTTTGTGCACCTGTGCCCCCTGAGGGCCGGGACCCCGTCAAACACCTCAGTCTATCTCCCCAGCGCTCAGCCTGGCTGACTGGGGTGTGCTGCCCTCCTGTGGTTTCCGCAGCTGCACCTGGTGGAGTCAGACCCCAACCACTTCGCATCGCAGCTGGTGCAGACCTTCATCCACTTTGACCTGACGGAGCACCAGAGGGATGAAGAGAACGCACGGCTGTTGGCAGAGCTGGTGCGGGCGCGCGGCCTGCAGCTGGATGGCTGTTTCTCCTACTGGGATGACTGCCTGGTGCTCACAGCCCTGCTCTGCCAGGAGCTGGGTCTGCCCTGCAACTCCCCGGCCGCCATGCGCCTGGCCAAGCAGAAGAGCTGCACCCAGCTGCACCTGCTGCACTGCCATGGCCCCCCCTGGCCTGCGCCCTCCCTTCATGCTGTGCCCTGCTGCCCACTGGAGAGCGAGGCAGATGTGGCGAGGGCCGTCCACCAGGTTCCGCTGCCAGGCGTCATGAAGCTGGAGTTCGGGGCAGGTGCAGTGGGAGTGCGGCTGGTGGAGGATGCGCCGCAGTGCCACGAACACTTTTCCAGGATCGCCCGAGACTTGCAGGGTGAGGCTGATCACCCGGGCATTGGGCTGGGCTGGGGCAATGCCATGCTGCTGATGGAGTTCGTGGAGGGCACTGAGCACGATGTGGACCTGGTGTTGTTTGGTGGGCGGCTGCTGGCCGCCTTTGTCTCTGACAACGGCCCCACGAGGCTGCCTGGCTTCACTGAGACGGCCGCCTGCATGCCCACCGGGCTGGCCCCGGAGCAGGAGGCACAGATGGTGCAGGCAGCCTTCCGCTGTTGCCTGGGCTGCGGGCTCCTTGACGGGGTCTTCAATGTGGAGCTCAAGCTGACTGGGGCTGGGCCTCGGCTCATCGAGATCAACCCCCGCATGGGCGGCTTCTATCTGCGCGACTGGATCCTGGAGCTCTACGGTGTGGACCTGCTGCTAGCTGCTGCTATGGTGGCCTGTGGCCTGCGGCCTGCTCTGCCCACCCACCCACGTGCCCGTGGCCACCTGGTAGGTGTCATGTGCCTGGTGTCCCAGCACCTGCAGGCCCTGAGTTCCACTGCCAGCCGTGAGACCCTTCAGGCCCTGCATGACCGGGGCCTACTGCGCCTCAACCTGCTGGAGGAGGCCCTGGTGCCTGGCGAGTATGAGGAGCCCTACTGCAGCGTGGCCTGTGCGGGACCCAGCCCGGCTGAGGCCCGCCACCGCCTGCTGGGCCTCTGCCAGGGCCTGGGCATCGATGGGCCCAACTACCCAGTCGCCCACTTCCTGTCTCATTTCAAATAGCACTGGGGCCAGGAGGCAGGGGTGAGGTGCTGGGCAAGGGCTGTGGTGCCCTTGCTTCCCAGTGCTCCCCCTGCCTCTCTCCCCATTCCCCTGTCCCGATCCCAGTCTGGCCCACTCTGATGCCTCAGATCTGTTCCAGAGTGGCAGGGCCATTTAGGCACCAAGGTCTCCTGGACTCAAAGGCCACAAAAGCAAGTATCTGCGGGCTGTTGGGCCCTCTTGCCCTCCCAAAGGTCCCAGTCCAGCCCACACCTTCCCCAGGACTCTAGCCTTGGAGACACGACAGCAGCTGTATACAGACTTCCACCACCACCTCCCCAGGTGGAAGTGGGCCCCAACCCAGCCACTCTGCCCCACCCCTCCAGGTCCGTTTCTCTTCCTGCCACCTAGCAGAGAGAACCTGGCTGGGCCCCTGGCCTTGGACAAATCCCAGGAAAACCTGAGCCTAAAGCCCCTGTCTTTCTTTTACCCAAATTCCAGGATAGTTCTAGAGCCTGCTGAAAACTTTCAGCAGTGTCCCACCTGCCTCATTTGTCCTGAGCAGTAGAAGCAGGTGACCTGCAGTCAGCAGTAATCATCTCCCCTCACACGTCCAGTCAGACGCTGCTGCCCCCATTCTGCAGATGAGAGGAAACAGGCTCAGAGAGGAAAAATGACTGCCCCAAGGTCACGCCACAGTGGATGGATGGTCGTGGGACATGATGCAAGGTTCAGGTTTCTGTTTTGATTAAGTCTTATATGCCCACTCAGCTTCTAGGCCACCCTCGCCTCCCTACCTTCATTCATAAGTGGCCCTGAGACATGTGAATACCTCTGTCCCACGCGCCATGCACCTTCTCCACCCAGCTTTGGTGCTTTCGTCTCTGGCACACTAACTAGCATTGGCAGAGGAGAGTCTACACTCTCTAATTCAAGGAAGGCTGCTTTAAGAACCCTGCTTCTGAGCACACAGGAGCTATGGACAGCTCCCCAAGCATTCCTCCCCAAATAAAGGCTTATGGACTAGTGAAGTGTCCGGAGTCTGGGACAGGTTCTCTTGACTGGACAATTCTTACCAGGCTCAACTAGATGGGCGGTAATGGACAGGGAGGGAGGGGTGGGTAGGGGACACCTGTAGCATCTGGAGCTAAGGGAAAAGCACCCCACTGCCAGGCACCTGGGTTGAGCTTCGGCAGGGGCCTGCCCTACACCTACACCAGGACCCAACCTGAGGATCTCCTTTGGTCTTTTAGTGGAATTACAACCAGAGGGTCACATCCAACAGGATAACCCTCCACTTCCCTGGAGACCTCTAAATTCTGTTCATCTCAGTTCATACCCAGCCTCTCCTGTGTAACTGGAATGCACATCTACACAGCCTCCAGCAATTAGTACTCCCACCTAGTGCCTGGTCTGGAACAAATTTACCCCCACATAGTTCTGCCCAACAAGAATCCATGCCTGGCCGGGCACGGTGGCTCAAGCCTGTAATCCTAGCTCTCTGGGAGGCCGAGGTGGGCGGATCGTTTGAGCTCAGGAGTTCGAGACCAGCCTGAGCAAGAGCAAGACCCCATCTCTACTATAAATAGAAAGAAATTAATTGGCCAACTAATATATATAGAAAAAATTAGCCGGGCATGGTGGCGCATGCCTGTAGTCCCAGCTACTTGGGAGGCTGAGGCAGCAGGATCGCTTGAGCCCAGGAGTTTGAGGTTGCTGTGAGCTAGGCTGACGCCACGGCACTCACTCTAGCCTGGGCAATAAAGTGAGACTCTGTCTCAAAAAAAA
>VSMD01013115.1:0-18916 GCA_008750895.1 Mirza zaza | reverse complement strand
CATTCTTTACAGATCTAGAAAAAATAATTCTTCACTTCGTATGGAACCAGAAAAAACCTCGTATAGCCAAAGCAATCTTAAATAAAAAGAACAAACTGGGAGGCATCAGTCTTCCTGACTTCAAGCTGTACTATAAAGCAATAGTAGTTAAATCAGCCTGGTATTGGCACAAGAACAGAAGCATAGATATCTGGAATAGATCTGAGATACCAGAGATGAAGCCATCAGTATACGGTAATCTAATCTTTGATGAAGCTGACAAAAATATACATTGGGGCAAAGAATCTCTCTTCAATAAATGGTACTGGGAAAACTGGTTAGCTACATGCAGAAAAGCAAATCAGGATCCCTACCTCTCCCCTCTCACAAAAATTCAATCGAGATGGATGACAGACTTAAACTTAAGGCATGAAACCTTAAGAACCCTAGAAGAAGATGTTGGGAAAACCCTATCAGACATTGGCCTAGGCAAAGAATTTTTGAGGAAGACCCCCACACACACACAAAGCAATCACTGCAGCATCAAAAATAAACAAATGCGATCTGATCAAATTAAAAAGTTTCTTAACAGCCAAGTAAACCATCAGTAGAGCAAATAGACAACTCACAGAGTGCGAGAAAATATTTGCTCTCTACACCTCTGATAAAGGTCTAATAACAAGAATCTATCTAGAACTTAAAAGAATTAACAAGAAAAAAGCAAACAATCCCATCAAGAAATGGGCGACAGAAATGAAAAGAAACCTCTCCAAAGAAGACAGAATAATGGCATGCAAACATATAAAGAAATGCTCAACTTCTCTAATTATTAGAGAAATGCAAATCAAAACCACCATGAGATACCACCTAACCCCAGTGAGAATGGCCTATATCAAGAAATCCCAAAACAGCAAATGCTGGCGAGGATGTGGAGAGACAGGAACACTCTTACACTGCTGGTGGGACTGCAAATTAGTGCAACCTTTATGGAAAAGAATCTGGAGATACCTCAAGCAGCTAGAAATAGAAGTTCCATTCCACCCTGCAATAGCATTGTTGGGCATCTACCCAAAAGAGCATAAGACATCCTATTATAAAGACTTCTGCACCCGAATGTTTATAGCAGCACAATTCCCTATTGCATGGTCATGGAAACACCCCAAGAGCCCATCAATTCATGAGTGGATTATTAAAATGTGGTATATCCTCACAATGGAATATTACTCAATCCTAAGAAATGACGGTGAGCTAGCACCATTTATGTTATCCTGGATTAAGCTTAAGCCCGTTATCCAATGTGAGGCAACACAAGACATGGAAAATGGGATCTACATCTACTCGCCATCAAATTGGTACTGACTGATTAAAACTATAGTTTTCAAATGGTGGCAATGCTCACCAGGGATTCGCGGGGGGACCGAATCTTAGGGAGGTGGCGAGTATTTTGGAGGGGAAGGGCATAACTCTAACCCTTCTTCGGGAGAGGGAAAGATATACAATGTAACCAAAATGTCAAAAAAAAAATCAAAACTAAACGTTTTTATCGGGTGTTGGGCATGCAGTAGGGGGGAGGAGGAAAAGTTTGTATGCTTCCATAACATGTGTAATGCACACCACCGGGGGATTGGACACATCAGGGGGAGGGAGGGCGGACAGGGGCAATATTTGTAACCCTAACAATATTGGTACCTCCATAATATGATGAAATAAAAAAAAAAAGAAAGTCATGATTAAAAAGACAAAAGACAACTAATATTTGCAAGGATGTGGAGAAAAGTAACCCCTTGTATACTATTGATGAGAATGTAAATTGGTACAGCCATTATGAAAAATAGTATGGAGGTTCCTTGAAATATTAAAGATAGAAATACCATATGATCCAACAATCTCACTTCTGGATATATATCCAAAGGAAATCAGTATCTTGAAGCACTGTCATGTTCACTGCAACATTTTTCACAATGGCCAAGATATGGAATCAACCTAAATGCCAGTCAGTAAATGAATGGATAAAGAAAAAAAAAGAAATATTGAAAGCACAAATAAGAGAATAAATAATCACTTATATTTTCATAAGCAAAAGAAAAATATTATTGGTATTTTGCTGTATATACTCCCAGTGGTATGAAGATATATCTCCATGACCATATGTGTTCCATAGTCTTTCAGTCTGGTTTTAATTTGAGTAAGTTGAAATGCTTGGGCATTTGTCATGTATAGATAATTTAGGTTCTGAATTTGTAGTATAGGACTTCTGATTATGGCCAAGGTGAAAAATCAGGGACTAAATTTACGTATCTACCTGAAACAACTGAAAAACAGACAAAATATATGAAACAGTGATTTTTGATGTATTGGATATCATGCAAGGAACAGGGTTCTCTGACAGATGAAAACAAGTGAGGCAAACCCAGTAATTTCCCAGGCTTAGTGTGTAAAGAGACATTGCAGAACACAGTGCACAGAAGAGGAGCCTGATTGTCTCCTTTAGTTGAGGACAGGGAGCTAGGTGTCTAGAGATGCCAAGATGGATGGAACTTATAGGACAAAATTCCAGAGAATAGAGAGGTCCACAAAGAGAAATCTCTAGATATTGTGCAGATCTGGAAATTATTCTTCCTCCCATTAATCAGAGTGGAAATCTTCATAATTCATGGGGCATTGGAGTATACATAATGGTTTTGCTGAAGAAGTAAGGAAATACATACCATACATACCAAACACTGTTTTTATCTCACCCAAAGTTTAAAAGCAAGACCCAAAACAATCACACTGTTTCCAACTAATTTAACTGAGTCTCACAAGAAAACTCAAAAATATTATTTATTTATAAAAACACAGAAATATCCAGCACTCATCAAGATAATATTCATAGTATTTGGCATCCAAAGCCAAATTACCAGGCATTGAAAGAAGCAGGAAAGTAGAATCAATAATGAGGAGAAAAATAAATTAAAATTGACCTAAAAATGAGATAGATGATAGACTTAGTAGATAAGAACATAAAAATAGTATTATAGCTAATGTATTCTCTATGTTAAAAAAAAGATGAGACAAGGTTAAACTTGTTACATTGGGACATAGTAAATATAAAAGAGGCCTTAAATAAACTTTGAGATATGGAAACTATAATATCTGAGTTGAAAAAATGCACTGGTTTGGATTAATGGCAAATTAGACATGCTAGAAGAACGGATTAGTGAGCTTGGTTGATACAGCAATGAGATTTTACAGAATGAAACACACAGAGATACAAAAGGAAAACAATGAATATATAATTAGTGAGTTGTGGGACAACTTCAAGTGGCCTAATGTACATATATTTGGAGACTCTGAAGAAGAGGAAGGGGGGGGCTAGAAAAAATATCTGAAGAAATAATGAATGAAAAACACCCAAATTTGATGAAAACTATAAACCCACAGATTCTCAAGAACAAGAAATATGAAAAAAAAAAAAAAACTATACCAAGGCCCATAAAAATCAAATTACTTAAAATCAATGATACAGAGAAGATCTTAAAAGTATCCACCGGAAAAGAGAAGACACTTTACCTACAAAGGAACAAAGATAAGGAGAAGAGGAGATTTCTTGTCAAAAGTAATGAAACCAAGAGGAGAGTGGAACAACATCTTTAAAGTACAACAAAAATAAAACTGTCAACCTAGAAATCCAGACATTGTGAAAATACATTGCAAAACAAAGGTGAAATAAAGGCTTTTTCTGTAATACAAAACCTTAAATAACTCATATCCAACAGATATGTACTACAAGAAATGTTAAAGGATGTTTAAAAGAAATGTTAAAGGAAGTCTTTCAGGCAGACAGAAAATGATACCAGAAAGAAATCTGTATATAACAAAGGAATGAATAACATTGGGAATTGCAACTTTGTGAATAAATATTTTTCTATCATGTAACTGACTTTTAAAAATTATTGATGGTCATGCTGGAAACTCAGACTTGTGGGGGGAGGGGGGAAAAGAACATTTATTGAAACCTTAAAATCTGTACCCCCATAATATGCCAAAATAAATAAATAAATAAATATTGACTATTTAAAATAAAAATAATCACAATGTGTGGTGGAGTATATAGCATAAGTAGGAGCTGAGAGGCTAAGAGGGGAGAAGTGGAAGTACACTGTTGGTTTTCATGTGTCAGACTATTCTGAGTTCCATTGGGTATGGCCAGCTGTTTCCCTCTTTGTACCCAAGACCCTAACACAATGATGGAGCGAGGCTACATATATCAGGCATTTAAGCAGCACTCATCATTTAAAGTGTGAATGCAGTGTGACTGAAGGGGATGATGTGAACTCCACACCCAATCACTCTTCTCTGTTGAATAACGAACTCACAGGAATGACTTCACTTTGTGTTCTTAAAGGGAATTAAACTGCACATCTCTAACAGATTATAGTTGAGATTAGGCAGTCTGAACATCTCTCAAGGGGACTGTGTGCTGTGTTGGGGAAGCAAAGTCAACATACATAAATAAAATGTACCAAGCTCCCTGTTCTTGTTCAGGGAGCTTTAATGTGATCTAAGAATACTTTTAAAAGAAAGTGAAAAGTGCCTGCAGTGCTACTTGGTGCTGATAGGCTACAAGATAAATGCAGTAGCAGAGGCCTCTTTCCCAGAGGAGAGTTTGAAGCAGGGCTGGGAATTCAGATAGAGACAGGGATTGGGGTCAACAGGAAAGAAGAACATATGTAAAATCCTGAGCAGGATGGTGGGTTGGAGGGAGAGTAGGATAACCAGTCCTGTCCTGAGAATAGAGAATACACGAGTGGGTAGGAGGACAGTATGTGCCTATGTGTGTTTAGGTCAAGTGATGGGGTGGGGAGACAATGAGGAGGTTGGAAAACCAAAAATGGAATGGTAACATATACAGAGAGTGCAGAGTTTTGGAGATCATAAGGTTTTGGCAGTGCCTGGCACCAAAGTTGGGAGACAGTGCATTGGGTAAACGAGTATCCACGCAGACAGATGCTGGTGCAAAAGCTTAAGAATGTCCATGTCTGAGGAAGGGCCTTCTAGCACAGAGCTTGCCCAACAAGCCCAGGGGTGTCAGGGTCCAGGGCTCCAAAAGCACAAAAGATGCTGGGCGAACAGGACTCTGGGATTGGAGTCCTCACTTCAGCCAGACTACTCTGCCTTCCCTGTTTGTGGACTAGATTTACTTGGAAGGCTGTAGTTGCAATAAGAGTTCCTATGTCTAAAATTTTGACAACCACTGTCTACCAGTTAGATACAGGATGCATCATCAAGTCCCAGGTACTTGGACCCAAGACGGGTCCAAGTACTCCATGACTCCGTGGTCCAAGTACCATGACTCCCAGGTACTTGGACCCAAGATTGCCTTTTGTCCCTTGCTCTGTTTCTCATGACAATATTTATTTAGTACTATAGAGCTATCAGCCACCTAAAACATCATACTATGTCTGGGTATTGGTAGTGTTGTGCACTTAGTCTTGCACAAGAGGTGCTAAGAATATTAAAAGTAACCTGATATACCACATGCAAAATTAAAAATGTATTCTATATAATTGTATATGTATTATGAGCCATCACAAATATATATGTACAAATTTATATGTATATATTTGTGTATGCATTATAAATATGTATGTATGTAAATATATACATATATTTGTATATATACTTGTGTATATATTTATGTACATACATAAAAATGTATGTATGTATATGTATATATGCACACATATATACATATACATACATATGAAACATTATCTGTTTGGATTTCTGGAAGAGTTCTTCCTCCCTTTAAAGACTTTCCTTATTTTCATCCCTTTATTAAGCTTCATGTAATTCTATTTACCAAATAAATGTGTTTGCAAGAGATGGAATAACATCATGTAGCATGTAGGCCGGGATCTATACAACACTCACTTGATTTCACCTAAACCTATGGCCTCAAAAGATTTCTACGTGATGCAGACAAACCTAATGTCCAGCCAAGGCCCTTCTCCTGATAAAGGCATGTTTCTTCCTACCCACTGGAAAGCTCCACCCAGATAGGTGACAGAACCTGGCCATCTACTGGTCCACACTGATCTCATCGTCTATGCCTTTCCTCAACTCTATCCCTAAATCAAATGACCAGCTCTTCCTCCTTCCCCCTCACCCTCAGCTAAGGGGAGAAGCTTCCACCTAGTCAGCAACCCCAAAAGTCAGATCATTAAAGATTCTTCCCATCATTTCACAGACCCTAACTTCCTAAAACTCACGTGTGTCTCCATCTCACCATCTTCCCTCCATCAGACTGAATTAAGTAAATTGTCACTTCTTTTGTTTACTTGGTGTTTTTCCTCAATAGAGGTTCAATAACTGTTTGCTGGATGAATGGATGAAGGAATGAATGAATGGATCAAAATACCAGAGGGTCCCATTGGTGATTCAAAGTGTGGAGCCTGCCACCCGCCTGGGCCTTCTGCCTTCATGGAAGAAACCTGACATGCCACAAATGCTCATCTGACTTCAGAATTCCCCTGGAAACTGTCCCTGAGAGTGTCATCATGGACGTCTCCTCCCAGGCTCAAACACCGTCTTGGAGGTGAGGATGCTCCCAACAGGATGGTGCATGATACTTCCTGCACTGGGCCCCACACATCCCTGTCAGTTTAACAAGGAAGGGTGCCACCTCCTTTTTCAAGACACGTCCACAGCCAGCCCCTCATCTGCAGAGTCTGGGGTAAGTAGCCCCAGGGCATCCTTCCCCCAGTATCCCCTCCAAGTAGCCACACTGCTGCCTTCCACCTCCCAGCGCTATTCCAGGCCTGTCTCATCTGTTGGTATCAGTCACCAACCCGCCCACCCATGCAGTGCAGTTTGGGAGGCCCAGAGTATACAAGGGATGAAACCCCCGCCCCCACAGGCATTGAGACAGCTCCCATCCTGGGACCCTGGCAAGGATGCACTGGACCACTAGAGGGGTCAGGAGACTTCAGGGGACTCACCCAGAATGATGCAGGGAGCCAGCTATGCTTTTCCCGACAGAGCTGGGGGCTTCAAAGGAGGCTGGGGTGTCTGCGTCCACCCAACAAGCCTGCCCACTTGGATCGCACTGCAGCTTCCAGCTGGGGATGAGCGATGGGTCCCAGATTTCCCAAGCCCATTCATGTGCCTTGTCCTGTCCTCTTTCCTTCCTGCCCCTTCCCTCCCTCTGGTCCTTCCTCCCTGGGCTGAGCTCTGGAGGCAGAGCTCTGAGTGTCTGCCTGCCTGGGGCTCTGTGGCCGTGGCTTTGCATGTGGTCCCTCTCCTGGACTCTGGCCACCGCTCTCCTCTAGATCCCCCCAACACCCCTCACTCACTGAGGTGTCCTGTCTGCTCTCCTTCCCTGGCTCCTGGTCACTCTGACCAAATCTTTCCTTCTCTAAAAGAGTAGGTATGATGACATTTCAGAATTTTAAATCATGCCCAGAGGTGTCTTGTAACTCAGGACATCACTGCCTGAATCCAACTTTATGTGGTTGAGGGATTAAGTTAATATTCTGTTTGGCCTAATTAGAAAATGGGGAGACACAAATTAAAATAACAATAAGAGAATACTTTTAACCATAATTTTGACCAAAATTTATAGGAATAGTGAAATAAAATACTTTTGAGAATGAAGGCTACTCACCTACATTAATTTTTGTGAATGCAAATTGGTATAGCACTTTCTGAATACAATTTTGACAATATTTATAAAAATTTACAATAGTCACTATTTTTCCACTTTAACCAAATAACTTCCTCAATATGTGAAATGTGGTTACCTTTGAGTAAATTTTGGAGGAAATTTTTAAAGGGCGGAATTATGTATTTACACCTTTTCAATAAGAATATATGCACTCTTACCTTTGTAACTGAGATATTTAAACATACCTAACAACACATATAGTATCTGTATATTAATCAAAGTAACGGCAAGCTGATGCAACAGACAAAAATTGAAATTTGAATGGCTAAACATAATAAAAGTTTATTTTTTGAGCTCACAGATTCTGATGTGAGTTCACAGGATTTCTCATCTCTCAGGTGACTCAGGGATACAGGATGCTTCAATATTGTAGTTCCGCCATCTCAACATGGGAGTTCCATGTTTGCTGTTGAATGGAGGGAAAAAGCATGGAAGTGGCATACTGGCTCTCAAATGCCTGGATGTGACAAACAGTGCTTTTGCTCATATTTCAATGAAAAAGGGTAGTCATATGACCCTTTGTAACTACAAGTGGACTGGCATGTAGTCCTTCAGGGTGCCCACAAAAAAGAGGAAGACAAGATAGAGATGAGCCCCTGTAATTTCTCTTATATATTGTTATGTATAAGATATGAAATGCTTGATTTCGAATCAAAAGTGTAGTTTATTATATCTCAAACAAGAAACATTATAATTAATCAAAATATGAGCCTAAACTATCGACACAGTTTTGCCATCTTAACGGTAGCTTGTTTATGCCAACAGGAGGAAACCTGGAGAGCAAGTGGTGATGAAATAAAGAAAGGTGTTTTTCACAGCTTGTTGAGAATTGGGTATTTTTCCTTGCAACAAGTGGTCCAAACCCTGGAAGAAGAGGTAAGTCAGTTGGTGCAAGGTCTGAATATGGTGGATGACAGAGAGTTTCCAAGTCCAGCCTCTGTAGTTTGAGTAGCTTTGTTTGTGCCACATGTGGTCATGTGTTGTCTTGCAAGAGGATTGGCCTGTCTCTATTGACCAATCTCAGCTGCTTAATCACAAGTATCCTCATCATTTCATCTAATTGGTTGCAGTAGTCATCCCTTGTAATCAACTGATCAGGTTTCATGAAGCCGTTGTGGATAATACCAGCATTAGACCACTAAACAGACACCATTAGAATTTTTTGATGAATATTCGATTTTGGACTGTGCTTCAGCACTTCATCCTTATCCAACTATTGTGCCAAATGCTTGTGATTGTCAAAATAATCCACTTTTCATCACACTTAACAATATGGTGTAGAAATGATTCACCTTTATGTGGTGACAGAAAGGCAAGCTTTGAGATGATTTCTCTTATGGCACTTGTTTAATTCATGTGGAAGCCATCTATCCAGTTTCTTTACCTTGCCCATTTATTTCAAATGGTCCAATATTGTTGGAATAGTAACATCAAACCTTGCTGCTAATTCATGCCTAGGTTGAGATGGATTCGCTTCCACTACAGCTTTCAGCTCATCATTATCTACCTTGGTCTCAGGTCACCCACATGGCTTATTTTCAAGATTAAAATCACCAGAATGGAACTTCTCAAACCATCGATGTACTGTGCATTCATTAGCCACATCTTTCCCAAACACTTCATTGATATTTCGAGCTGTCTGCGCTGCATTGGTTCCACAATGGAACTCATATTCAAAAATAACACAAATTTTTTACTTATCCACGGTTTCAAAACTGAAGCGCTGGCACAGAGGGGAGGAGGGGTGGCAGGGGCAATATATGTAACCCCAACAATATTTGTACCCCCATAATATAATGAAATAAAAGGAGGAAAAAAATTGAAAGATAATCACAAGCCAAAACATGCATTTGAAAGAATGAGGATGTACCTTCATGATAAAAATAAAACAAGGAGTGTCAAAGTAAAATGTCAGAGATATCAACTGTCAAACTTAGTACTTAAGGAAATTGGACATTACATATTTAATAACATAATAGTACATGCTCAACAATAAGCAATTTATATAATTTGTTGTGATAATAATCATCTTCATTTATTGAAGGAGTTTCTGAGAAGGCTAAATTTTCCTTCAATTCTCCAACTTTTTCAAGTGCCTATTATGTGACAGGTGCTTTCAATTATAGTGTCATATGTAATTTTCCAAGGATCCTGTAAATCTCGGGCAGGAAGGGTTTGCCTTCTTCATGAAATAGCACTTTTCAGCAGTACTCTTTGAAATATTGTCTATACTCTCAGGATTAGAATTTATCTTTCCCTCCAATGCACGTTAAAAATCTTATGAGTCTCTGCAACTCTCCTGAACATAGCTGAACATGCCTGAACACTAATACAGGTGTTCTTAGGCACACTGAAATTTAGGATTTTCCTGTGGGACAGGTACACAGACAAGAAACAGTAAAAGGATGATTATTTTTTCATTTTTTAATTACAGTGAGCATGTCAACCAAGAAATTATTTTTCATGTCCTAGAGGGCTCCAGAAATTTTAGAAATTCAGCCTCTCTAGGTGTTTCCTGCACAGTGATTTCCATGGTCTTCCTTTATCTACTATTAATACTTACGAGGGAGGCTTTGGTTTTTGACCACCTAGGTAAGCTCATGCATCTGTGTATGTGTTCCTGAGTCAGTTTCAAATGAGACATCCTGTTACAATCTTACTGCAAATACAAGATGGTTTCAAAAACCCACTGTCTACCTTTAGGGTTATATCTAAAGAACTAGTAGATTATGGGTCGAATTAGTCTCCACTCACCAGCTCACTTGGAAAACAGTTTGTTGAAGATACCTGGAGGGATGACCAAATGTCTCAACATCACTGCCCAAAGTCAACTTTTATGGCAAAAGTTCTGTTGCTTTAAGAGTGATTTCCAGGGCTAGGACAGGACAGGACAGCCAGAGTACTTCTGCAGGGAGTAGGCATGCTCTATATTGTGGGGTGAGCAGTTGAGTCTGGACTGTTCTGCTGGGAACAGGGCATAGCCCCTAGAGGATACAGCAGTGAAAAGCTTGGCAACAGATCAGGCTCCAGATTTGGACAGAAGGACACACTGGACATAACCAAGGGAAGAGTGGAAAAGTACTGGGACTAGATAGAAATGTCAACTCCTGGGTAGAGTCAGCTCTCAAGGAATCTTGGGAATTGAGACGGGAGATTCCTACGTTAATTAAGTCTATAGGCAACCTCCGAAGGTGTTTGATTCTCATTGTCACCTTCTTTAGGCCTGTCTTTAGTACCTTGGCCTCAGGGGTATTCTTTGTGTCATCTGAGAGCTGTGATGCAGTCCTGTGAGGAGAAATGGAGTGGAGCCAGGTCTGCCTCTGGCTGGGAGGAGTGGGAATGGTGTGAGCTCTGGAGGATTCAGGCCAGACATCTAGTTCCAGCCCTGTCACTTACTAGCCCTGTGATCCTGTGACATGACCAAGCCCTGTGAACATGGGGTTCTTCACCTCTGACACTGGTTTGATAAGCCCTGTCCACTAGGACTGTTGCAATGTGCACAATGTATGTAAAGTGACTGGCACAGTGTCTGGAATATCTGTAATGATTGGAAATAATTTCTAGTATTTGTTGTTGTTGTTATCCGGTACATCTCAGAATATGCAGTTCAAAATGTTTTTCCCCCCAAATCACCACAGTTTCCTGTTTTGACAGTGCCTGCATGGAACTTTGCACTGGTTCCCCAACCCGGCCAGCCACTCAGAGCCAGCCCTCAGCCACATCCTCACTGTACCCTCTGATCACCCCAAGGCCCCAGGCAATGCTCCAGTGCCATGCAGCCCTGCCACCTCTCCTTAGGCACCATCATGAGAACCGCCTACCCCTTACAGGTGCATGGGAGCTACCACCAGGATTCAGAGGCCACCATCAACTGCCATTCTATGCCTCCTGTGTCTACCTGCCCATGTCTTATTTCTTTGACTGTGACGATGTGGCTTTGAAGAATTGTGCCAAATACTTCCTTCACCAACCTCCTGAGGAGAGGAAACATGCTGGGAAACTGATGAAGCTGAAGGAAGATTTGGCCACAGGATATCAGGAAACCACACTGTGACGACTGGGAGAGTGGGCTGGATGGATGAAGTGTGCACTACACTTGGGAAAAAGCAAGAATCAGTCGCTACTGGAACTGCACAAACTAACCACTGGCAAAAGTGACCCCCACTTGTGTGATTTTATTGAGATGCATTACCTGAATGAGCAGGTGAAACCCATCAAAGAATTGAGTGGCCACGTAGCCAACCTGCCCAAGATGGGAACCCCCAAATGTGGCAGAATATTTCTTTGACAAGCACACCATGGTAGACAGTTATAATAAGAGCTAAGGTATAGGCTAACTTCCCCCTATAGCTATGGAGTAACTTCCCTGGTAACCAAGGCAGTGCATGCATGTTGGGGTTTCCTTTACCTTTTCTAAAAGTTGTACCAAAACATCCACTTAAGTTCTTTCATTTGTACCATTGCTTCAAATAAAGAAATTTGGTACCCCCTCCCCAAAAGAATATGCAGTTCAATGGGACATGGAATTCCAAATCAGTCAAAAATGTTGATTTATAAATAAAATTCAGTAAATTTTCCCTCTTACAGGATATATTTTCAAATTTCAGTGTTTAGGACTCTTTCCCAGCTGGATACAGCTCAAAAAGCCTGGAATTTGAGTTAAGGACCAACTCCTTCCCTCCATCCAAGGCACTGTTTTAATTCATTTCACCCCCATCAAATATCTAGCTCTTGCTTAGAGTTGTCCAAATTACACTAAAGGTAAACTAATTGAACTGTTTTTTTAATGGAGTCAACTGACTTCCGGACATCAATTCATAGGCTTATTTATCAGGAAATCCTTACACAGGATGGGTATCAATCACCTGGTTCTTGCACCACGCTCAACTGCACTGGGACAAGAGCACAGGACACCTTCCACACCTGCCCCATGGGGAGATTCCTCTCTGCTTTATTCACTATCCAGAAGGAACTGCTCAGGGGAGTTTTCCATTCCAGGCTTTGTTCTCAGCCCTAAGTCACGAGTCACATGGTCTGAGAGTCTGACCCTGCCACCATCCAGCTTCATTACAACCAACTCCCACAGAAGGAACTGCAGTTTCCCAAAGCCCCAAAGTGCCCTGGATCAGTGTATTCATGCAGGACTGCTCTCTCCTGGAGCCCCATACCCTCAGCCTCTTCCTTTTACTCTAGGACTTAGAGGACATCTCACCACTTTTGTTACATGACTGCAGCTCCTAGACTCTACCAACCTATGGTAGATGGTAGATGGATGGGGGTGAGTCTAACTTATGCTAGTATCTCCACTATCAACACAGAGTCTTCCAAAGAGCAGACACTCAGTGAATGTTTGGGGAAGGAATTCACCAGTGAGCAAAGGTTTCATTTATTACAATTTAATTTTGACTTGAATAAGCTAACAAGATCCAGGTATATTTTTAATGTTACAGAAAAAAATGTGCTAAAATGATAAGGAAATAAAAAACACTTTTATATTATATAATACCTTACAGTTAACTATAGTCACCCTACTGTGCAATAGAATACCTGAACTTAGTCTTCCTATCTCATTGTAACTTTTACCCATTGACTATCCTCTCCCCTCCCCAGTCTCTGGTAACGACTTTTCTCTCTACTTCTACGATATTGGCTTTTTGTTGTTGTTAGGTTCTACATATTAGTGAGAGCATGCAGAATTTGACTTCCTTCTTAAAACACAGTGAAGAATCTGCCTGACTTTACTTGGGGAAGGAGAGACTGCTGGTGGCACTAGAACTTGCACTGGCCATGGCAGTAGTATCACCTGTGGGGGCAATTCTGGCCTGGGCTCTCTCTTCTTCATCTCTCAAAGCCTCCTCATACCACAGTGGGAAGGATCTAGGATCACTTCCATTGATCTTGGCCAAAAACTTCAAGAGACTCATCTTGCTGGTTTCAGCATGGGCCCTTGGACCCCACAGGAACTCATAACATACAGGATCACTGTCGGCCACCCGGCGATACTCCAGGTACCCTTCCTGGACCCAATCATGGGTGAGGAGCTTCTGGGGCTCCCCATAGATGAAGTGCTCCCTCCCAGCATGCAGCCCTAATACATTTAGTGTTTCCCAGATGACCGTCTCTGGGGCACAGTTGCCCTCCATGAAGATTATGCTCAGGATAAGTATCAGCATACCAGTCTTGGGCATGCTCTCAGGATCATTGAGCATCCCATCATAGGTGAGGCCCAGGTTTGTGACAAGGATGAAGGACTGGCCAGTGAGGTCCACTTCCTTCACTTCAATGCCAAAGACCAGCTGCATGCACTCGGAGGCTTCACTAAAGATCACAGGGAAATGCTCCTTGTCGTTTTTTATGACAATGGTTAGCATTTCTGACTTTGTGATAAGTTCCTTCATTCCATACTTGAAGAGAAGGAACTGCACCAAATCAGCTACCTTTACATCTATCTCATTTCGGGACAAGGACTCAGGGTCTGGCACTGCCTGTGAGGTGCTTGGACTCTCCTTTTGTTGGTTGCTGGAGCCCTCATCAGATTTGCTTAATGGGGTGGAGGCGATAGCAGTGGGGGAAGAGCAGGCTGCCTGAGGACTCTGGGAAGGACTTGGTGCCCCAGCAACATCAGAAACCTCCTCTGGGGTGCTTGAGATTAGAGGATAGCAGGAGGAGGAAGAGGAAGAGGAGGAGGGGAAAGAGGATGGAAAAGAGGAGGAGCAGGTAGAGGAGGATGAGGAAGTATCCTCCTCCACAGCTGAGGGATCCTGTGCACCCACGAGTCCCTGTGTCTCACTTTGGGACCAAAGACCTTCTTCATGCATGTAGCGCCGACGCTTTGAAGGTGGAGCCATGATGACTTTGATCAGAGCAGCAGGCAGGAGTGTGGGTAGGGGTTCACATGCCTGGGGAGAAAGGGAGTGTGTCAGTGGCCTCAGTGAGAACCACATCATGCGGCTCTAAGAAAGGCTTGTCCTACAGGCCTTCTCCTCCCAGGGCTCCTGTCCTCCTGGTCAGCCTGTCCTCTAAGCACCTGAAAGAGGAAGTGAGATGGGTCCTCAGGGGCAGCAGCCTACAGAGAATGAGGCTCCAGGGCTGACAGTGGGCAGGTGAGGCCGGGTGCTGTGGGTTCCCCTCTGTCCTGTGGAGGGAAGGGCCCTTGGCACACATTCTAGGTGTGCACCTCACCTTGACTGCTGGCACTGTGTGGGCCTCCTCTGCTGTGTGACCTGAGGACACTGCCTCAGACCAAGGTCTCACTGTGGGTTCCAGGAGCCCCTGTAAGAGGAAGTGAGGGGCCCTCAGGCTGCAGATATACACACAGTCCTGGTTCCCCCAGTGCTGTCAGGAGGGTGGGTCAGGCTCTGTGAGGTCCCCACTCTTCAGGGGTGTATGGTCCCCTCCATGCTCACTCAGGCCCCTTACCTTCTGCCTGGAGGGCCCTAGACCCCACCCCTCTGCTGGCCTGAGAAACTCTCAGAACAGGAGCTCACATCCCTGATACGGAACAGAAGACAGTGAGTGGGCCCCACAGCTGGACACAACTGCTCAGGGCCTTGGAGAGAGGACAGGAAGAGGCAGCCAGATTTGGTGGGGTCCATGTGTCCTGTGGGAGGAGTCTGCTCAGTCCTCAGCTTGATGTCTTGAAGAGCCTGGTACCCTCCCTCTGTTGACCTGAAGCCACCTCCTTAAACCAATGCCCTGTCTCCACGATACACCAGAAAAGGAAGTGAAAGGAGGCCACCCACCCACTGTTCCCTGTGTCTTTGCCAGGCTGACAGGAGGGGCAGGGCAGGGCTGGGTCTTGTGTGTTAGGTGAGTAGGGTCCCCTCAGTCCTGACCTTGACTCCTAGCAGGGATAGGGATTCTCCCTCTGCTGACTTGAGTGCAGCTCCCTCAGACGAAGGCCTTCGCCTCCCTGAGACCAGTGATCCAGATGTGAGATCACTGTGAGATCCTCTGTGTTCTGGGCTGGGGGTGCCTTCAATCCTCCCTCAGGGTCCTCACTTTGACTCTTGGCAGATTCTGGGACCACTGTATATGTCAACCAGCTGGGGTTCCCTGTGTTGACTTGATATCACCCTCTCAGAACAAGTTTCTCATCTCCCTGGGAGCCCCGAAACAAAAGCAAGGAGGTGCCATATCCCATCACCCCTGGGTGGGGTCTCCAGGGCTGACAACAGGGGTTTGGCCCGTCTGTTCTGGGGTGGGGGCTCCCGCAGTCCTCCTCTAGGGGCCTTCCCTCCTCACCCCATCCCGCCTGACATGGGCAGACATCCCCACTTTAGACCAAGGCCTCATCTTCCTGAGGATTCCCCAAATTCCTGCCCTGATAGAAATTAGGTGGCCACTTAGGGTCACCCCGATCAGGTCAGGGACAGCTGGAGTCTGTGGAGTCCCTTATTTCTGGGCTAGG
Organism: Mirza zaza; assembly: GCA_008750895.1. NCBI lineage: Eukaryota > Metazoa > Chordata > Mammalia > Primates > Cheirogaleidae > Mirza > Mirza zaza. The sequence continues at coordinate 2,819 of VSMD01013115.1, read as the reverse complement.
AGTACCTTCAGTCCTCACCAGGGTGCACACCTCGGGCTTCGCAGATCCTGGGACTCCTCCCTCTGCTGGCTGGCCTCACCCCTCGGACCAAGGTGCTCACCTCCCTGAGACACCCCCACCCCCAACCACGTGGCAGAAAAGAGCAATGTCACATGCCACCCCTGCCCAGGGCCTCCTAAAGTAGAAAACAGGGAAGCCAGGCTCTGTCCAGGCCCCCTTCTTGGGAGTGTGGGGGTACTTCATGCCTTCAGTCTTCACCAACGTTCTTCCCTGATTCATGCTGGACCCTGGACTCCTCCCTCTGATGATGTCACAACTCCCCTTGGACCAAGGCCATCCCCTCCCTGAGACCCAGGAGACAGAGGTGAGGGTGCAGCACACCCACAAACCCTGCGTTGGGCTTCCCAAGGATCACAGAAGGAGCAGGTTTCAGGGGACCTTCCTCTGTCTAGGATGTTCTCAAGGTAATCATATTTACTCCTGACAGGGCTTGGGACCTTACCCTTCTATAGAACTGTAGATGTTTCTTGCAGACCAAGGTCACCATCTCCCTGAGAACCCAAGGAGGGAATGTGGGGCCATGTCTCTTGCCCACAGTCTTGCTTGGGGCCTCTGAGAGCAGAGAGCAGGGGCAGGTTTCCCATGTCTGGGATGGGGGACTGCCAAGTCCTCGCTCAGGACCCTGGGACTCCTCCCACTGCTGAACTCAGGCCCCACTCCTCAGACCAAGGCCCTCCCCTCCTTGTCACCCTGAAGGCAGAAGCAAGGACGCACGCACCACATCGGGCCACCCTGCCCAGGGTCTCGAAATGCCAAGGTCCCCTTCTATTCTCGATTATGAGGTCTGCATGATACTACCTCTGTGTCCTCCCCTTGAGCCCTGGCAGGGCCTGGGCCCCCACACCCTGCTAACGTGAGTCCTCACCCTTCATATTTCTCAAGCTGAATTCTGGAGGTGTCTCAGTCTGACAGTGAAGGTGGGGCTGGGCCTCCTCTGTCCTGGGGTTCTGGGTCACTTTAGTCCTCCCTCAGTCATTCCCTTGTCTCCTAGGAGGGCCTGGGCATCTTCCTCTGCTCACCGGAGGCTCTGCTCATTCTACAAAGCCCCTCCATTCTCTAAGACTCAGATGTAGCTGTCAGGAACCCCGTGCCTGCTCACCCTGCACGGGGCCTCCCATGCCTGACGACAGAGGCAGGCATCTGTGGGGCCCTCCCTGTCCTGGAGTCTAAAACCCCCTCCCTCTTCTCTCAGCGTCCTCATCTTGGTGATTGGCAAGCCCTGGGATCCTCCCTCTGTTGACCTGAGTCTCGTCCCCTCAGACCAAGGTCCTCAGTGCCCTAAGAACGCCTGGGAAGTCAGTGGACATCACGTCTGGACACCATGCTCCTGGGATTCCCAGGATCACAGCAGGGGCAGGGGTGATTCTATAGGGCCCTCCCTCCTCCCTCAGCGCCTCACCTTGACTCCTAACAGAGCCTGGGCCCTCTCCCCTCCGCCGACGTGAAGTTCGCCCCTCAGACCAACGGCCTCGCCTCTGTCAGCCCCCCAGGCGGAAGTCGGTGGACGTCACATCCAGCCCGCCACACAGGGGTTTCCCGGGCTGACAGCAGACCTGGAGTTGGATTATTTGGGGGCCCTCTACCTGGAGTGGGGACCTCCTCGGTCCACTCTCGTCATTTCACCTCACTCCTAACAGAGCCTGGGCCTTCTCTCCTCCGCCGATCTGAAGTCCACCCCTCAGAACAAGGCCCTCGCCTCTGTCAGCCCCCCAAGTGGACGTCGGTGGACCTCACATCCAGTTCCCCGGGCTCACAGCAGAGGCAGAGCTGGATTATCTGAGGACCCTTTACCTGGGGTGGGGGCCCCCTCAGTCCACCCTCATCATCTCACTTGACTCCTCACAGAAGCTGGGCCGTCTCTTCTCCGCCGACGTGAAGTCCATCCCTCAGACCAACTGTCTCGCCTCTGTCAGCCCCCCAGACACAAGTCGGTTGACGTCACATCTGGCCCCCCTCATCACCCGGGGCTTCCTAGGGCTGACAGCAGGGACAAGGATGGACTGTGGGGCCCCCTATCGGGATGTAGTGGGAACTCTGAGTCCTCCCTTAGAGCCCTGCCTGTATGGCGCTGAGTCAGCCCCAGCTCACACCAGGCTCGGACTCCCAGAGTCCCCTAAATCCTAAGGGGGGAGGGATTCAATCTGACACGTCTGTCCCTGGGTGGTCCACCACTGACAGCAGGGGCAGAGCTGGAGTATTTGGGGACCCTCTACCTGAGGTAGGGCCCCCTCAGTCCAACTTCGTCATGTCACTTCACTCCTAACAGAACCTGGACCCTCTCACCTCTGAGGACCTGAAGTCCGGATCCCACACCAAAGGCCTCGCCTCTGTCAGGCCCCCAGGCGGAAGTCGGTGGACGTCACATCCTGGGCCCGATATAATGGGTTTCCCAGGGCTGACAGCAGGGGTGGAACGGGATTGGTGGTCGGAGGCCTCAGTCTCCCTCAGGGTCCCGCCCCTGATGCCTGGCAGAGCCGGGGCCCCGCCCTCTCTGGACCCGACAGGGCCTCGGGTCTCACGAGGCTCTGACTCCCGGAGTCCCCTGAGGGGGCCGTGGGGGGGAGTGGTCAGGCGGACGGGTGTCCCAGGGCTGCCAGCAGGAGCCGAGCAGGACCCTGTGGGCCCTCTCTGTGGGGCGTGTGGACCCTCTGTCCTCACTCCTGAGGGTCCTCATCGTGGTTCCCTGCGCTTTGATTAAGTGCCGGGCCGGAGGTCCCTGTCCCCTCCACCCCTGAGCATGGGCTCAGCTGCAGCCCTTG